>JAUZST010009805.1:0-12766 GCA_034779995.1 Parotocinclus haroldoi | reverse complement strand
GTGTGTGTGTGTGTGTGTGTGTGTGTGTGTGTGTGTGTGTGTGTGTGTGTGTGTGTGTGTGTGTGTGTGTGTAGTGATCTGATCAGAGTTCTGAGCCGTGTGCTTGCCCTTTCTCCACCCTCAGTCACCCCTCTCCATGTACCACATGGTCCAGCCACAGTCCAGGCCAGAGGTCAAATCTGGGCTCTCTCCGGGGCTTTATGGGGCAGATGAGCAGCAGCAGTGCATTACTTAATGTGAACAGATATAATGCATGGACTGTTTATAAAATATTATAAGTAGTGTGGACAACGAACAATTAATCTTAGATTAAAGGACTACAGGTTAGTAAACCCTAGTTTACTAACTTAAAATCTGATCGCTGAAACAATAATATATATATACATATTTTACATTTATAGAATTTAGCAGACACCCTTATCCAGAGCATCTTGCAACTCCTACAACCTTACAACTGAAGCAATTATGGGTTAAGGGGTTTTGCTCAAAGACCCAATAGCGGCTTTGAACCCTGGACTTTCTGGTCTATGGTCCGATACCTTAACTGCTATGCTTATGAACTCTATTGTTAGATGTCTATAATGAAATGTTTCCAAATTGCATGACTATCTCTCTAGAAATGCTACTGCCTGTCTTAGGTTCATTCTGTACTTTGTAACAAAAATAAATAAATAAAAGCTCACTGTATCGTGCAGTGTTTTAATGACTTAGCTGAATGACGGATAGTTAATGTAGTACGGAGGTAGCTGTAGCCTGTGGGCAAAACCTAAATGAGATTGAGTGCTGACGGTGTCCCTCAGCTCCTAAACTGGACAGTTGTTGCTCCGGGGACTTGAGTTGCCATAAGAATTTAATTTGCTTAGCCTGAAAATACAGAAGAAAGAGGCTTAGTGCATTATTTTATTGTTTCTGCTTTCTTCTCCTATTATACTCAATTAGTCTCAATAAATCTTAAGAATTAGACTTCCATCAGAAAGAGGCCGTAGCTCACTGACAGATAAAACAAGCAGCTTCCAAACTCATTTTGGTAATGGTTAGATTTGGTTCTGTCTGTGGTTAAAACAGCAGTTGATTAATCCAAGTTGTGTAATCTGGCTGAATGTGTCTGTTTAACATAATGGAAATGGGAGTTTGAGGCTGTGGGTAGTCCAGTACATTAGGAAGCAAGAGAGTAATGGAGAGGAATTTGAAGACTGTATGTGGTGTGGTACCTGTAAAGTAGTTAGAACCTGGTGGGAGTCCAGTATCTGTGGACACAAAATGAGTTGAGGTTGTGGGTAGTTCATTGTGTCTGGAAGCCAAAATTTAGGTGTTGGAAGTCTAGTACCTGTGAAACTAGGAAGAGGTTGGAGGTGTTTGGAGGGTTGTGGTTGGTCCAGTACTTTGGAAATAGAAGTTTGAAGGTTGTGAGCCATCAACTAACGAACTTTCAAAGATTCGAATGTGCACGTACAGAACTAAAAATTGAGGCTACGTGTGTTATCGACTGTGTATACTCCTTATTGTGGAAACATTTTAAACCCAGGATGTATGTTATTAACCGTAAAAACAGCCATCATCAGGGTAAAAATGGCCTGCTTTAGAAATGGATGATTACTCTAAGTGTGTGGCAGTTGTGACCTAGCCTTTAAGATACTGGAGAGGCAGCTCTGCCAGGCTACCACTGTTTGTTCCTTGACCGAGGCCCGATTGCTTGGATTGTAAGGTTGTATCAGTTGTAAATCGCTCTGAATAAAGGTGTCTAATGACATAAATGTAAATGGCAGTGAGATCAGATGTTGGAGCTTCAGGAGCTGTATGCTTAGGCGTGTAATATATCTAGGGGACTTATTGTACTTTGAGTGAAAGTGTGAATATTTAAGGAGGATCTAGTTCAATACCTGTAGTTGGAGGAGGAGTTTGTGGGAAGTCAAATAACAGTAGAAGGAGGATGTCGGTGGTTGTGGGTAGTCCACTACCTGTGGAAGTGTTAGTTTGAAGGGTGTGAATCGTTCAATACCAGTGAAGGAACATAGATGTATGATAGAAACAATTTAGTATCTGTATAAGCAGGAGGAGTTTAGAGACTGGGAGTCGTCTGATACATCTGGAAGCAGAAAGCTGGAGATAGTTCAGTACCTGTTAAAGAAGAAAGGTTGAAAAGAATTTGATGGTTGTAATCCGTTCAGTATTGTAGAAACAGGAAGGTGTTTAGAGGTTGTAGTTAGTAAGGGTTTTTCTTGTGGCTCCAGCAGTTCAACTGTGGACCTTGAACTGCCAACCATCTGGTTAATAGTACAGTAGTTTCACTGCTATGCCTTCGCAGTCCTACTAGCCACTATGGTAGTAGCACTACCTGGAGAAACAGGAGATTATAACAGGAGCTATTTGTAGGATTATTTCTCCACTTTTGTAAGAGTGTATATGAATATGTTCATATGTATACCTTTTAGTGCACATAGGTACATGAGATAACCTCTACACAGTAACCGGTTTTATGAATTTATGGCCACTGAGTTACAGGTCAAGAAACTCCAACAAAGCTCCTGTTAAATAAACTCATTTTAATACATATTAATCAAAACAATTATGAACTATAGAATATAAATGTTAAACTGCCTACTGCTTAACGACAGAGTCTGCTGCGCCAATTTGCCAGAACTGTTGTTCTCCTGATTATTTATGATCTATTTTAGGACTATTAGTCACTGACTGTGAAATCACTTGACATATTAATTGAAATAACAATCCAGGCTTTTTGTTGACAAATGCAGGATCATCATTTATACAGCAGCCTAAATCACGTCTAATTCCCCGGTGTCTTGTATAATTGCCGAATTATTTTACCTTCTGTCTGGGATGTTTGTTAGATTTGTCCGTCATGTGTCTTCACTGCATTTCCAGTGCAAATGGAGTATTAGGAGTTCAGGCTAAAATAACTTAATACATCCTAATCTGCTTTTCTAGGTCTGCGTCAGATTTTCAGGCAGATCAGAACAAATCAGAGGGATAACGCAAAGGTCAGAAAGTGAAGGCTCGGGATGTATTAATTCCAACAGATAGTCGTGCTGCTGCTGGAGGAGGAGGAGCTCAGAGTGCTGATGGTTTTTCATACAGAGACAGGAGATTAGTCCCGAGAGGAACAGAGTGAAGATTAAACACAATCAGATTGTACATGCGCATTTCCTTATTACTCTTCCTCTGCAGTGGTATTTAACGCCGCATTCCAATGTGAAACATTACTGGGCTGTAGACCAGAAGGTCCAAGGTTCAAATCCCACCTGAGCATCTGCTAAATTATATATATAGAAAAGTTCCCAAAGACTTGGGGATATTTCAAAGTAACATATACCTTAATATATTGTCCCCTCATTTCTGTGACCAGTGTATTTTATTTTATTTTTTGCCTTCCGTTCCTTTTCAAAAAAATGGACTGTGACGGTTTCGTACCGAGGAGGTCTATTTTCCAGGGACTTGACCAGTGTCCTCTCAATGTCCAGCAGAGCTAGGCTGCATAGACAGCCTTGGCCAATTGTGTTGCGGGTGTAACACTAACACTTTTTTAAACAAGAGAAAATCCTTTCTACGCCCACAGGTGGCGCTCCAATTGTCACCACTAACCATAACAGTTTGTACAGCTAAGGCATTGCGCTGTCTAATTCTAACTGTCTATTCGCTGAGCGTCCGGGGGCGTGACAAATCGTGGCATTTACCCAGTGACCGTAAAGTTTTAAGGCAAAGAAAAAATAAAAACTCTTTCATGCAGTCCCATTGAAGTGAAGACACTCAGCATCTACAGGCAAATTTACTGATCAAAGAAAGATAATGATTTCTTAAATCTATGGCATTGACGCTACCAGAATGTATGTGAAGTTAACAAAATGGAGTCTGTCGATTTGTAAAAAGTGCTTAATTCTGAACAAACTCGTCTTCCAGATGAACGTGTTCTAAAGCATTTGTAGTCAATTAAATGTTAACACTACTCTACATTTTCGACCGTTTAATTTTTGACATTTTAGGGGTAGCTGAGCATCCCTTAAAGAAATCTCAAAAGCTCCCCGAGTTCACAAATAGAGTAAGTGTTTTGCTTTTACTGCATTTCGTTTTCAATCCTTTACTCACTAACACTTTCAACACCTTATTATAAAATAAGTGTTAATGATTTTGGCTAACTGTAGGTTAATGTAAATGTTTTAATGCGTTAAACATTTAACTTAAACGCATTAAACTGATTGACGATTGATTTGTCAGAACATATCCCATTGAAAATCACCTGCACAACTTCATTAATGCACACAAGGTGCATTAATTCATTTGAAATGATTCCTAATGGACAAATGTGGTCTGTACTCACCATTTTTGGTACTCAACAAGCCTTCTGGAATGAATTAACGATGCAGGACTTAAAAAAATGGAAAAAATATATATATATAAAAACAGCTGTAGCTATAGGCTGCAGTGTCAAGTATTTCCTGTGACCTCCCCTTACACTGCACTAGCAACATCTGACAGCTTCATCGAAATGGAGTTCATGTTGAACCTGTTGTGATGCTGAATGTTTGGAGTGAGAAGCGAAGATGTTTCTGATGATGTGGATGTTGTTCTACTGCAGGTATATTTTGTGCCATTATGTGTACTGTACGTACAGGCCATGGTGGGTTGTCGAGTTGCAGGTGAGAGAGAGAGGGGTCTGTGTGTGGAATATGATGTGCAGGAGCAGAGTTCGGATCAGCAGGGCGACTTATCAGTGCAGCCTGTCAGAGTCGAGCCTCAGCAGGCTGTCAATTCCAGCACAAACCAGAGAAAATGGAATACATTTCATCCACAGCCTCCTGCAGGTCACCACTGACAGGCCTGTTCTTCAATTACCAAGCATCACTGCTCTCACAGTGCACGCGTACACACACACACACACACACACACACTGCACAATGCATGCCAGTGTATGAGTGAGTAATGCTTGTATATAAATACAAGTATATATCATGTACATTTAAATCCTGTTCAACCTTTGAAATGTTTAATTGCATTATTTGGCCATTTTTTAGTGTTGGTTGTGATTAGTCGCATTTTTGCTCGCTGGTTTTAAAGGCATGTTTACTTTAAATGGTACTACACAGCCATACAAGTAGACAGTATAAGCTTTAATACAATGTGTTTCTGATTTTTCTAATAATCAATAAACACATAAATAAAAAAGCAGCTACAAGAACTTTTATTTTTCGCCTTTATTTTATCTTAAGTGCCAGGGTTGTTTTGTGTATTTTTGTGGGTTTTTTTGTGACAGAATCTGCTGTCATACAGCTGTATAAGGTAGGGTCCATTTTTGTTTTCCAATAGACTAATAGTGCTCTATGTATTGATCTAAAACTGTGCAAACGATTTGAGTCGAGTCGATCACTTTCATGTCATTTTGCTATTTATGCAAATGCACAATCATTATGTAAAATTCAGTAATATACTTTTACGACCCTGTGTTCAGTGTGTTCAGACATTCTCTAGTCCAAACGTGAGCTAACGAGCAAGGGAGCACATGGTTTGGATGGTAGTGAACTCATGAGTAAAGTATGGACTTCTGCCCATAACCTCTCCCGCCTAAATTACTTCCACCTCTGCTCATGGGTATATGGTGACGATTAGATTTTAAAGTGACCAGCATTTAACCCATGTCATTAAAATGTTTTATTTCCAAGTACCCCAAAGCAAACGGACATTGTTTGGATGGACGCTAAATGGAGCATAACTGTAAATCCAGTTTAACTGGAGTCTGGCTCCTGCCTTTTGCCCTTTGTTGCCAGATCAGGCCCCAGTCCCCTGCAACCCTGAATGGGATTAAGCAGGTATAGATAGTATAGGGAATGGGGTTAAGAGGACCGAATTTAGACACGACGGAAATCCAGTTAAGAATGTTTAAAACGTCATACATTTATTTAGCAGACCCAAATTTGAATGGGACATGAGACATGATGTAACTGGTTCTGGATGTATACTTATGTAATGCTGGTGCAGCTTAGAGTTGGTGAAGAACAGCTTCACAGACCAGGGTTTGATTTTTGGATCTGGTTTCCTCCCAGCATACACAATGCAGACGGTGGATTGGATGCTTTAAATTGCACCTAGTCGCGTGTGTGTGTGTGTGTGTGTGTGTGTGTGTGTGTGTGTGTGTGTGTGTGTGTGTGTGTGTGTGTGTGTGTGTGTGTGTACTACATATGTATTAAATTGCGGGGACCAAATGAGCACACAACAATAGAAAGCTTTGACATTTATTACATTACATTATTAATGCTTTTTTTTATCAAAACTATTTTTAAAATTTTAAAATAATTTCAACTCATTTCACAGTATTACCCATATGTTATATAAACTTGACGAATGCAGTTACAAATCAATATTAGACATCTGGTTCTATCAGTACGTCTCTGACCAGGCTAACTATAGGCACAGCACTATCAACAATGGCTTGTTTTTTAAAAAAAAACAATTTGATCTATTGTGTTCATGCTTAAAAATAATCTAATGCTTAAAGCCGAGCCTGAAAGCCACGCGTTGTAACTCCCCAAAGAATAGACGCATGGCTAAACAATAGGCTAGGTTTAGCATAAGTCAATACAGTGGCAGATTGAGCAGCTGGAGCCTCTAAGGTCAGCAACCGTTTTAAATGTGTTGCTCTTTAAATTTCAGCTATTTTCTTGTTCCTGTCTTAGACTGGGAAGCTGAACATCATGTCAGCCTTTCCAGCAATGACTGTTTTTCTTATCCAAGTTAGTAGTTGGTAGGACGGAATAGAAGCATGTCTCTTTTTTTAATTTATTGCAATGCAAGCGGGTGTCTCATTTTCAGCGCTGATATTGTGTAATATCCCCAGAGCTCCAGCAGTACTATTTTAAGAGATTTTTTTCCAGGCTGACTCAGTTATCTTGTCTCTCCGAGGAGCTGTTTTGGACTGAGAGGAGAATGAAGTAGAGAACTCGGATACAATCAGCCTGCCGTTACTGGTCTTTCGATTGACGTGTCATATTATCGCAAACGTAGTTCATGGTAAATGCTGGTTATAGACTGCATTAAAAGCTCGAGGGACGGCGTTAGGTTTGGTGTCTGTGCCGTTTTTCTTTAAAAGCAGCCGTGCGAGCTCAGAGAGGTTTTCTTAAAGAAGTGCTTCCTGCTTTAAGTTGTATTCCCAGGCTTTTCTGCCGTGACATTGAATAGATGCTTTCTCTGAGCAGACGTGTTTACCATTAGCAGACGTGCAGGTTGAAAGCTCCAGCTCTGTATTGTCAGCCATGAGTGCTCGACTGCCACCACATAAAATCTTGCGAGTTTTTTGATTGTTCAGTCTGTGCGGCAGTTATTTATTCCTGCACGCACTCTCCTGACAGCTGCACTCTCTGTACAATATTGCACTGAGCAACAAAACAGGTTCAAACCCCTTTTTTGTAGAACATTTTTTCCCAGTCCTGGTGTTCAACAGTAAACAATTGTACTTTGCTTTCTATTTGTGGTATGCATTTTTTATAACAGAGCAAAAATCTAGGTCCAGAGCTTAAAATGAGCAAGCATAGAGCGAAGGTGGTAAGGAAATCTCCCAAAGTGTGATGAGGAACTGAGACTCGCGTCCTCCTTAATGTCTAGATGTTCTATGTATGGATTTAATTCAAGTGGAACCTCGGAGCTCGAACGTAATTGGTTCTGGGAGGACATACAAACTCAGATTTCTCTACAAGAGTAATTAAAATATAATTAATCCATTCCTGACCTTCAAACTTCTGTGGAACTCCAGTGGAACCTCTCAATTCAAATACATCTTCACTTGAACAATTCAAACACTGAACTGCCTTTATTTGTTTGTTTGTTTTTGCCCTAAATTGGAACCAAAATTAGAATTTTGAAACATCGGCACCCTAAATACTGCACTCAATGGTGCGATCTTCCAGATGATGCACACAGTCCAGTCAGTAGCGATAATGCAAGAGGTACAATATTATGCGGATTATTTTGGTATTGTATACCATAAACTGTATGTTTATCAGCCTAAGGGTCAGTCAGGATTTGATTTCAGACCTTTTCTGCCCCACTGCTACTTGTTTTTATATTTCAATAATTTAATGAATGTAATTATTATTATTATTATTATTATTATTATTATTATTATTATTATTATTATTGTATCGCATTCCTTCGTGATAAATCATTCATTCAATCATTAATTACTTACAACTATAGGTATGGGGTCACCCCTGGTCTGGGACACACAGTACAATCCTTGGAGCCAGCCCAAACCCTGAGGAGCACTGAGATTAGGGAACCTGCCCTGATGCAGCTTGGTGGATGATTCAATGTGGAAAAGCACACATCCAAAACCAATTTGACTTCCAGAGAAATGGAGATAGCCTAACATAACTACACTGCCCATGAACCATGAACACTGCCACCTCAACCTGCCAGAGAGAAATGATCAGCATTGGAAACCAGCTCTCCTCTGACAGAGGACACTCTCTGATCCCTGCCTCTAGCAGACTAAGCCTCGAGTTGTGAAGATGCCTGGTAGCAGTGTTCCTCTGGAATAGCTGTCCCCTGAGGGTTAGTTCACAGGCAGGTTGAGCCAAGTCCAGGTTGAGCTATCTCCATGTCACAGGAAGTGCGAAACTTCACTTTGTTTCCAGATGCGTATATCTCTGGCTGCCCAATCTACACTAGGGATGGGTTCCCGAGTCTGCAGTGCTCCTCTGGATGGGGAAGAAGTATCAGGGTTGTCAGAACCCATGTCCAAAGTTCCAGAAGTATCTAGCAAATTCCCAAATCCGTTTGCGTTTAGACAAAATGTAATCATTTCTTCTTGTACACTGGTACCAATTAGTTTAGCATTATGCCGGTATCTACAGAACCATGCCTTAGGTACCGTGCTCCAGACCACCTTTCCTTCTCTCTCCCATTTCTGATATGTTTTGGTGCAAAATGGGATTTTATATTTTCATTACCATTACGTACATTCTGGGGCTCTGTTGATCCCCGAGGCTGAGGAAGCGGGATTGTTTTGTGTGGCATGCAGGACTTTCAGAAGAGCTTTCCCAATACAGGAACACAAGAAGCAAGAGATTCCATCAAGTCGAGAGTGTCACTGCGGCTCACTTAATTCAGTTTGAAGGATCCAGGTCAGTCCCCAAAACATGCTGTCACAAGTTCACTTAAGCCTTTATGTGGTGAAATTGTTGGAACGAGTCTCTGAACGTCGAGGCCCACGCACAGTCCTGTGAAAAATCGACCAAGAAACTGTCAAAGCAAATAACATTTTCTGCATGTCCTCATGAGGTTGAATTGCTTACAATCTTTTTTGCTTGGCCTCTCTTTTTCGTGGATGCAGATATCAGTCCTGCTGGCTACACTTTATGTCTCTGGTGAGAATATTAAATAGTTTTTTTGTAAATGTCAGCAGGCGAACTTCATTACGTGTTTCATTAAGACTTGCACTAAAGCTGTTAGAAAGCATTTAAGCAAGTGTTTGGTCACAAATACATTCATACCCTTTTTTTTCTATTTGCAGCATTTAGCTCATCCCAGGGGCAATTCCAGAATCAGAGCTTTAGAGGTGCTGAACACCAAATAAGAAAAGTCTTGTTTTATTTTAACCACAAAATGTACATTTTAATTTCGTTTTGTACGATTATTCCCTAACTCATAAAGGAGCTGTTTTTTGTTGTTTAAAAAAATCAGAGACAAAGCATTAAGAAAAAATATATTTTCTCTTATTTCAAGGCTGCTGATACCCAATTGTAGGGGTACCTGAGCACCTCTAAAAAGGGTCTAAATGCGCCTATGGCTTATTCAAAGCGATTAACAGCTGATATCTGAAATCCGATAATATTACAGCATATAATCCAAACAAATAAGAGCAAAAAACCTTGCTCAAAAGCTTAAGAGTAGCAGTTTTGGTAACTGTTCCATCTCCTATATCGTCTGCAGCTGTTCAGTCTGCTAGCTGATGGTTAAATGGCTCTGTTACCGATACACTGCCATGTTTTATGGTATGCCTGTAGTTTGGCATCCTTGATCGATTGTGTAGCTTGCATGCAATGTCTCTGAACTCTTCCTTTACGGAGAAGCAACAAAGCATTAGCTTGTTGGGAGATCACATCTATCTCGCGTTTCCTTCTTTAAAATGAGGTGTATTCATCTCGTTATTCCGCGTGTGAACGGCATTTTGTCTTGTTTGCTCTGTTCTTGAACATAGCAAATCTGTCTTCCTCGAAACGCTCGCAAAAGAAGATGCATCGATCCAAGCGAGTGCTAGGTAGAGGACGTGTTGCACCCAAACTGCTCTTGTGAAGGGAAATTAATCTGGCCAACAACCTTTTATTTTCTGTACACCGACTTTCCAGCCTCAGCTAAAAGCAATTTGTTTTGGCCCACTTCTACTGCTCCGTACAGGACGATGAGATCAGTGTGGCACAGAGAGACAGAGAGAGAGAGAGAGAGAGAGAGAGAGAGAGGAACAAAGTAAGCCAGAGAGAGAGAGGGAGGGATGCTGCTTTAATCAGATTACATTTGGCTAAAATCCCGAACCCGAGCTGATGTGCGGTGCTCGTGCTTTCTGATCGGCTTATGCTAAATCTCTGCCATTGAAATCATCTACTCTTTAAACCTAGGAAACAAATCGACTACGCTAAAGACATAAGTCGTTGTCATTATGGCCTGATTAGAAATACCAAAATGCAAGTGTGCTTAGTGCCTGAGTGTGTACGTGCAGTCCTAGGATGAGACTGTCCCGAGACACACATCTGTCTTTCTATAAAATGCAAATATTATAGACAGCCTCAAGTTAAAGACATGCTTTAAAAATGGGTCTCCCTAATCTACCGAGAAACTCGAAAGGCCACGAAAATGTGATAATTTGAACAATTATTAACAACCCATCAAGCTATAAGATGTTACAAAACATTTCATTTTCTTTTCCCCTTAATCCTGGAGTGGGCCGTGGAAGTGCCGGTGTCTAACTGGCAGCATAGGGTTCAAGGCAGGAGCAAGCCCAGACAGGGCGCTAACACACTCACAGGTGGCAAAAGGCCACTTTGGCCTGATCAATTAACCTGTAGCATGTCTTTGGAGTGTGGGAGGAAACTGGAGTACCCAGAGTAAACCCAAAGGACATGGGGGGGGACATGCGGACTCCGCACAGAAAGGATGTAGACGGTGATGTCCCATCATGTCTACATGTGACAAATGTGAGTAGCTGTCCTGGTATTATGGGATGGCACGAAAACTTGGAGGCACATTCTTTCTTCCTCCTTGATTTTTAGGCCATTTGAAAACCAGTGATGTTTATTATTTTATAATATAAGAAATGTATCATATAAGAAGCTTCTTGGATATTTTAAACACACCCACACAGACTGGTTACAGGTAGTAATCTGTACTCTAAGTATCCCTAGTTAAAGTCACACATCTGTACCATCAGAACAAACTATTTCTTGTGCAGGACACTGGCCTTCACACCCAGTGCCCAATTTAACCGGATTCCTTCCACACTATCATCGCACACGTTTTGTTTATGAATTGCAGCAGCATGAGACAAACTAAACCATGGTTCCATGTTCACATTTTAGCATGGCCCACTCTATCTTCACGGTTTCTGTAATTATGTTTACAACCATGGGATGAAGAAAAAGAATCTGCTCCTAATGAGGAACACAATCAGAAATCTAAGGACAAGATTCTGGCCTAAATCGAGTGGTGTTAAGCTCAATTAGCAGCTACAAGAATCTCATTTGGAGATGTCGTCCTGTTTTTTTTTATTGTACAGCTACAGCTAATAAATAATCCACAAGCACACCTCCTAACATGCACATGCAATCTGTTCTCTAAAAGGCAGGGCTCTTACTCAATCAGTGCTTAATATTAAAGGATTTAGTCTTTTAAAAGAGCTAAACGACACCTTGACTGTTCTGTTCTTGCCTGCTGTAATAAAAACCTGGATGTTTTGTGCACGTACGTGATGTCGAGCTCATGATCATGCTTCTTTTACTGCTCTATTTTAATTGGATAATGCAGATCCCGAAAGGTTGCTTGAAACTACCAGGATAAATAATAATACAACTTTTATTGCTGTATTTATTAGTGAGCTCATAAGAAATGTTTATCTCTGCACTAAGTTTACATGCATATTTTAGCATCTCATGAGGGGGGTTATAAAGGTGAGTGTGCACATGTGGCCATGTTTATATTAAACTATGGGGACCAAATGTCCCCACAAGCATAGAAAAATCGAACATTTTGGCATTGTGGGAACCTTAACTGGTGTGGTGTGTGATAGTCTGCATATCGATGTGAGGACAAAATATACTTAAAGGGGAAAATGAAAGATCTTACTTTTTTATTTTCTGGGACAATTTGCTAATCCCCAAAAGGAAGACTGCTTCCCTCCATACCCCCTAAAAATAGCTGCAAATTTCTATTGAGAAACCAAAAGAATGAAAGAGTCAAAGGATTGGATGTAGGTAAGTGAGGTTATGGTTAGCTGTAGAATTAATTAGTTACACTTATATTATGTTAACAAAGTTCTCATAATGAGAATAAGACAGACAGTTTGTGTGTCTGTCTGTGTGTCTGTATACGTGTGTACACACAGCTTATGCACAGCTCTGGGATTGCAGAGGGACTGTGAACCGAATGGTAGAAGTCTGAATTATTTATCAAAGCCCAAAAACATTTCACTGCAATCTCTCTCTCTCTCTCTCTCTCTTTCTCTCTCTCTCTCTCTCTCTCTCTCTCTCTCTCTCTCTCTCTCTCTCTCTCT
>JAUZST010009804.1:0-12768 GCA_034779995.1 Parotocinclus haroldoi | reverse complement strand
TATATAAATTTTGCGTAATTCATTAACCTAATGCACGTCTTTGGACTGTGGGAGGAAACCGGATTACCCAGAGTAAACCCGCACAGACACAGGGAGGACATTCAGACTCCACACAGAAAGCATGTAGACCGCTCCACCTTGGGATCAAACCCAAGATCTACATGTGGTGAGGCAACAGTGCTACCCACCAAACCACTGTACAACCCTTTGCAGCTCTTTAGATATTCTCTGACTATGCTATGGGAAACTGTCAGGACCTGTGATCTGGTGGATTTGGTCATTGCATTTCATCAACAAAGACTCTAATCTTTTGGTCAGTAGGGGAAGGGCTGTTCCCATTTGCAACGGTATGCTGTATGTCAACTGGCATACTGACTCTGATCTTGAAGAAATAAGGTGAACTGAGTTAAAGAGATCTTTTTTTTAACAAACTGCTATGATGTTGGGTTGCACTGTGCTTCTTATGACAGATAAATAAATATAAATGTAAAGACATTAGTTGGAGTGGCAGTGATGATTTTTATTGCTGGATACATTATCTTGAAATTTCTAGGCACTGAGAGTTTGTCTGCAAATTTTGCAGACATACACCAGACCTTTCACACTTGTTAATAATTATTCCTCATTCTTCACAACTGTTTGCTTTAGGGATTCCTCAGGAAAGCTAACTTGTATTGACTTATTGATTATGGTCTGTCTAGTCTCATCATTCAAGTCAGTAAATGAGAGATGTAAGAACTATTACAGTTAGGCCAGGCAAAATGTACATTCGGTTAGAGGATAATAATTATATAAACCATCCCGAATTAAGCATAGACTCTCTGTTGTACCACAGATGACAGAACATGAATTCCCTGGTCAGCAAGACAAAAGACTATTTTCTTGCATTAAATATAAAACCTTGTACTACTTTTTCAAATATTTGCTTGTGACAAAATATATAACAAGATGTCCATGAACATGGATGAGGTGTTTTTTTTTTACCCTAAATACAATACCAATTTAATCTTTTTCAATATTTGTTTCTTTTGTAATATGTTATCTTCAATGTTACTTCACTGGCAACAGCTGTATTTCCTGGCTGGTAATACACAGAGGGCTGCCATATTTAATAACTACAGTCATTTAGATAAAACTATTTTCTGCACTACACAGCAAATAGGAAAGAGATGTCCAGCATTCATGTACACTTGTAGCAGTTGATGTCTTTCAGGACCATTATTTAATACTTAATCCAGAAATTCCCATACTTTTTGTCTGCAATGGTTACATATGATGCCATCTAGATGCCCATGCAGCACAAACATTTGTGTTTGATGCACTGTATACACCACTGACCTGATGTTTTTCCAGATGCTCTTGTATTTGTAATTAGGTAATGTGACCAAGTGTGTAGTTCATTATTGACTAAACCTGCAGTAGGTAAAATAGATACATTCACTTTTTATGCAATTTTTCAGACAACATTTCAAAGGGCCCACAGTCAATCTAAACAATCATAACCTATTTAAAAAATACATTGATTTAATTTTGGCTAAGTGTATAAAGTGAAAGGAAACCCGGTTTACTGTAGGTAGTAAAGTGAAAAACTGCATAAATAACCCATAACTGTGCAGCCGTACTTTTCTATATTTATGAATTGCTGAACAGAAAGAAAATTGCAGGTTTCGAACCTGAACTTTATGATGAGGTGCATTACACATTGAGTGTATATGAAAATTATACTGATCTATACATATACTGTTCTATATGTCTTTTTGATCTCTTTCATGTATATATGCTATATTTAAGGTGCCATGCCTCTGTGTCTTGCTGTACACACAATCTTGTCAGCAGACATATAACATATAAATATATATTTATTGAGCTTTTTAAAATTCCATGGTACAACATTTATTAATTGAATTGAGTTTATGAATTGTGTGTGATCATTGCACAAATCTGGTGCAAAATCAATTAAATCACAGTAGAACAATGAAATTACATTGAATACATTGAATGTTCTGTAGTAAAAATGAAATGAAATGAAAATGAAAAAAAAAACTTTACTTAACATCTCTATGGGAAAAGATGCCACAGCATTTTTCTATGTTTGTAAGGATGTCAGCATGCCCCAAAGAGCTCGCTTGATATACAGTGGGGGTCCAAAAACTCAAAGCACTAATGTATTGCACTGCTTTGATCAACAAATTCATATTTGATGGCCAGCATACTAGAATTCCCTGCTGGGGACCAGCATAGCAGAGCAATGAATCACAACCAAATGGCAAAAACAAACAAGAAAACAAACACACAGAAAAAAACAATTTGGAGGGTGTGCCATAAGATAAAGATTTGTTTCATCCACTCAGACTTTGCTAGATACTTCTGGAATTTGCCTGGAACTTGTTCTATGGCCATGTAGTCTGAGGTCTTAGAATTTATTAGACTTTTTATTGAAATAATTATTCTATTGCATTTTTATTGAAAATAATATTTAAGTAACTTCCTCACTGAAGCCACCTCATGTCCTTGTTGTTTTACATTACATTTATGTTAGTTCTAATATTAGAACTCTTTAACACACCTTTTCTATCTCTGTCTTCCTATTTAGCTTGGCAGCGTCCCAGCAAGCCGCAGCTCGGAAAGCTGCCTCCCCAATGCCCCCATCAGAGTTCCTCGACAAACTTATGGGAAAAGTGTCCGGGTATGATGCAAGAATCAGACCGAATTTTAAAGGTATGTGCAAGCAGGAAAACATTGACAGAAAACACAGGAATGTAGCCAAGCAGTTGCTTGGACTGAAGAGATGGAAATGCTTGGGCATGTCTTTTAAGAGCTGGAGATTTGTTAATATTCATATTAACGTAACTGCATTTTGATTATTAAACACCGGTCAAGAATAAGCCATGAAAGCAAGTCAACACTTTATTAACACTGTTATTGATCCAGTGTCGCTACCAACTGCTTAAATTTATTGGGTTTCCCTCTGGTAAACAAGGTGTAAGATTACATATTTTGAAACACACACACACATATATATATATATGTGTGTGTATCTTTATGTATGTATATGTATGTATATGCCACAGTGTGAATATATATATATAAAAGATGCATTCTATGAGTTTCATGTTGCCTAGTCAGGTTTGATAAGAATTAATTAAAATGGCATTTGCATGTGAATGGAACAGCATAGCTATGTCCACTTTTCAGTGCAGCAATGCATGACATAGCATTAGCATGTGACATTGGATTTCCTTTTCTGTTCATTTGTTGTAAATGATCCCCATGTTAATCTTTGTTTAGGACTTTGTTTAAGGGGCTGTTCCTGGGCTGGCTACATTCCTGTATAGGGCATTTACAAGTGTGTGTGTGTGTGTGTGTGTGTGTGTGTGTGTGAGAGAGAGAGAGTGCGTGCACGAGTGCACTTTTCTTTAGACTTAACGTATGGTGTAACGTAATGGAGGTGTTAGGAAAGACCCCAATCTAAGAGGCACTGAAAGATGCATGTCAGAGGTTTCTTTAATCGGCAGTATTAAACACTGCTAATTCTGAAATTACGTGTCAGTCTCCCTAAGATGTATAATTTGACATAGGATTGATGAGATTTATTGCTATACATTTAATACATTTAATTCTACTACTACTAATAATAATAATAACAATAATAATAATAATAATAACAATAATAATAATAATGATAATAATAATGATCATAAGACAGCAATACATTAAATATATCACCTTTGTATAAAGACAAATTAATAATGATTATATATTTTAATAGTCATATTACACTGCTCACAAAACTTGGGGGAAAAAACTTAATTAGGTGATATTTCGTTTTTAAATATCCCCTAATTTTTGTGAGCAGTGAAGTTATAGCTGGTTTCCTTATCATAAATGTGTTCATAAATCTGCTCATTTTCACATTGCCAAACTCATGTGAGGTTGCAGCATGCAGCGACAGCAGAGACAGCAACAGACAGCTTTACACAAGCATGTACTTATACAAGCTCTCTACTTATAACCATGATGTTTTATTAATAATGGTAATAATGCTGCAGTTGTATTAGCCATTTCTTCTGAGGTGTGCTCACACATATGAGTGACCAAGTAAATAACCTGCAAATGTCCAAATAAAAGAACAAATGTAGAAATGGTCTAATACAGTGGATGGTGGAATGAATGTTCCAAGAAGAAAGTATGCATCACAAAATTCCTGTAGTTAGACAAGTTATTATTTCACTTATATTAATTCTAATATTCAATGTAATTATATCTGTTAAAAATAACAGTCATGTTTGCTTGAAGCTTGATAGCAAAGTGTCTCAGTGGTTTTGTGATCCAGTGCTCTCTAGTTCCCTGTTAATCTACATCTTCTGAAAATTAGCATTATTTGTATACATGTTTGCTAGTAACTATTAATTTATTCAATTGTAGAACACAGAATTGCTGAAAGTAAAGAAATTAAGTATAGATTTGAAGATCTTGGCATGCATATTTTTAACTATGACATATAAGATACAATTTTATGAACATATGTAGTACATGTGCCATTTATGCGAACATATTTGGAGTATTTCGAACATAAGTGTATGAGAAATGTATTATACCGTGGTATTTTCGGCAGGTTCTAATGAGGTTCAGATTTCCTGTTTATTTTACCAGCACTGAATACACAGTGCCTAAAAATATGATGAGAAATTATTAGATAACATACTTCCCCATTGTTTGATCAGCAACTTTATCATCAGTGTATTACCAAAAATTAGGTGATATCGGTAAACTGTCAGTAAAACATTTTTACAGTAACAGTAGGTTTATTTTAAATTGCTAAAGTTTTTATCCACAACACTAACTAAAGATTTTAAGATTTTATCCACAACACCATGTGCTAGATCCAAACAGTCTGTATTTTGTTAGGGACACTAGTATACTGTTCAAACAGGATAGGATTGTCTGCTTTCCATTTTGTGGTATCTGGTCATAGTAATCATTGTGCATAATAAAAATAGAAACAAATAACAAAAAAAAAATTGGAGAAACTCTCCTTCACTGTGACCTTACAACACAATGACATTTATTAAATTGTTGAAGAGCCAGGAGGCAGACATGATCACATGAGCATACACTATGAAAGTCAATGGGCTGTCACGGCTGTCAAGTCAGTACTGTATGAGCATGCTGAGCCATGAGCATTCGCATTTCTCAGTTTCCGGTTGCTGTGCTGTAGTGTAGTGTAAAATACTTCCTGCAGTGTGGGAAATGACACACCTTCTCATTTTGAACTCATGAGGGTTTCCTCAACCCGTGGTTGCTCCTGAACATGCACTATCTAACACGATCAGGCATTTGTTTGCAGTTCCAGTTTGGAGAAGTACTCTACTATGACCTGTGCTAATTTGATGGTGGAGGAAGTGGGAAATGGGTTATATGAGATAGCCTGGAGGAAGAAATGTGCCAACTTGAAAAGAAACTGTGTACTGATCCTGACTGGAACCCATTGTTGGTTTATTCATTCAGTGATTTATAAATTCCTTGCAGGCGTATTTAGGACAAAGCACACGGGGATGGCCAAGTTAGAACATTCATTTTTTGGTTAATATCTATGGAATTAAGATGAATAAGTGTATTTATCTTGCCTGGGTATGAGTAATACTTTCTTACTTGGCCCATCATTTGGATATAATTTTGTGTGGTCCACAGTTTAATTCCACAATCAGATAGCAGTAGCTCCACAATGTAAACTCATAGTAACCTTCCATCTAAAACTCTAACCCACTATAATGAATGATGAAAAGAAAAATAGCATAAGTAGATCGCATTCTTGCCATCGCCCATACCCTTAATATTTTTTAGACTAAACTAAGCATACGTTTAAATCAGTAGCTATTTATGATAGCTACTACTGTGAGACAGTAGAGGACATGCACTTACTCTGTAATACATGTGATGTAGATGTAATGCTGAGTATAGAGAATGCTGAGTATGGTGTTTCTAATAGGAAATACTATATACTATATAAATACTATCCCAATATTTGTTATCTGATTTTTTTAGATTGCTTGATTTGACTGTATATTAAGTCAGTGAGGGTAGAAAGCAATGATCCAATATCAACCATTTCATTTATGTTTGATTTGAACCTGTTTGAGTTCTCAACAGAGGTCTCAAAGCAATTTGAATTGCAAGCTTATGGTGTCATACTATTATATTTTTTGTATTTCTGCTGATTAGGGATATGTTTATGTAGTACCATTATTAGCCTGTATACATCTTGTATTAACATGGGCGTCATATTTCGATGGCACCTAGATATACTTTGGCAGAAATCCTTTTACACTTTTTACTAAAATGCATTTCTAGTGTGAGCATATGGGATCTGATTTTACTCTCCTGTCTAACAAGAACACCAGCACACTCGTTTTTTTTTTTTTAATGAAACCTACAGAAAACATGGTTTCTGACCAGCTATTACCGATGTATTACACGCTGTCAAATATGGACAGAAACCATCTACAACAGGCAATGGATCATCTGCTTCAGTGCAGAATAAGGCTTTGATTGGCAGCTGCTGTCATTTCTGCAGTGCTCAGCCTTGCTACAGTCTAAAGAACAGCAGCGGACAGAAGAGAGTAAGCATGACAGTGGAGGAGAATTGTGACTGACTTCACAGTTTCAGATTACCTGTCATTATTTCGGCTGTGATGCCAGAGATTAAACCTAATTTGTGGGAAACTATAGCTATTGCCATTAAGAAGATTGACTCAGCTGAGTTTGGAAATGAGGGCTGTAGGTGCAGGATACAGCAACCTTTTTCTCCTTTTTGGTCCCAGCAAAACAGCTGTATCCATTTGTGATGGGTCTCTGGTTGTTGTTTTAACGTGGTTTAAAAGCAACCGAAGTATTAATCCAATTTTTTGTTTAAGGAGAAGTTAAATTTAAGTGCCCTTTTATTCATTAAATGAATGGTGTGGGTGTTAAGCTGTTGGTGTGAGATTTTGTAAGATTTTTGGTAAAACTTTTTCTGGAGGTCTCACTTTTGAAAGGTTATTGATGTTTTAGCTTCAACTGGCAATGGCTTGGTGCCTCCCTGGGTGAGAAGATCCTGCTTTTGCCAGAGTCCCTCACATACTGCATATAGGTGAAGTGTGTCGAGCATTGAAGCCCTATTATCGCCACACAAAAGGACACTGTCTCTGTGAGATTTCAAATGGAATAGAGCACAGGTAGTACCCTACTTCCCACAACGAATAGCTCGCACATCCCTGTAAAAGCTCCATCAAAATACGTCTATGCAGATACAATAGACTGTGAATATATAGATCAGTTCACCGAAAAACATGTGTTAATGCAAAATGTATCTAGGCGTTTTGTTTTTTTTATAGTGATAAGAACAAGTGAGTGTCATTATGTTATTACCTCTTTTGTGGTCTAACAATTGTTATTTGTGTATTTATTCCTGCATGAAGATGTTTTATGAATAATTATAGCACTGACATTTGACACTGACAAATAATATTGGCTACTGGCAGAAAGTTTTGTCAATTTGAATGAAGTTCAGTCAATCTGAATGCAATTCTGGTAGCAGATCCAATTTAACTGTTTTTATGCACACTAAACTTGCTATTCACAGATTATTTAAAGGATTACTCATGACTGTTTTGAAAGTTTTGTATTCTTCAGCCCAACTGAAGCGGGATTATTAAAACCAGTACCATTGCTATGTTTACGATGCACTGGATATGGGGTACAGGTTAGATCAGGTACGGGACCAGAGTTCTTTTTTGTGGCCAAATACACGTATTGATTATCAGTGGCTCAATGTTAGGATTAAGGAAGGATGAAGGATCGATACCCCTTGCCATTGATGCATAAAGCCTTCGAGGAGTATGAGGTGCTCCGTGAGGCACCGGACTGTTATGCGTTCGTGTATCTGGTTGCTATCTTGATATATAGGCGCTTCCGCCCCCTGGCCAGCACATATTGCTCTCCACCTGGGATCTCCCTCTCAGGAGTGAGTCGGACAAGCTGGATCCCCAATACATGAGTACCTTTAAGATCGTCAAGAGGGTGAACCCTTTTGCTTATCAGCTGGAACTTCCCTGGGGAATGAGGATTTACCCCACCTTTAGCGTCTCCACCCCTGAAAGTGGTAAACAGAGCACCAGCATATATGGTCCACCGCCTGTTACACTTCAGGCAGGTCCAGGGCTCCACCTAGTACTTGGTATATTGAGAGGGCTAGGGCCGAGAGGAAAGGACTGGCAGAATACATCCTTGACTCTGAATTTATTAGGGAGTTCTGTAGCCTCCCTTCTCAGGCACCTGACCCCTCTTTGCAGATGGGGCCCTATGGCCATGTATTGATGCTGTTGATTCAGCCTTCGAGGTGCTACAGAGGGCCCAGATCTTCACAGTGTTTACAACCTCACTTACTGTTAGGGTCAGGACGATTTCCTCCGTGGCCACCAGGGGCCACGCCTTCAGCCGGCACAAGCAGGGGTGCGCAGGTCAAACTCCATCTGTATCTGCTTATTTTGTAGGGACAGCAAGCATTATATTAAAAAAGGAGGAGCTGTCACTTTGAGCGCTTCCATCCTAGTTCATTCAGTTACACGACCAGAGCCTGTCAGTACCAATTACGATACCTCTGGTTCACGCCAGCCCTTCAGGTTTGGGCTGACTTGAATCATAAAAAATAGTAATAGTAAGTCATAATAAAACAGTACTTTGAACACAAGCACATCAGTATATTAGTTTTCTTACGTAAGTCATGTGTATTTAAATGCACAAAGTTTGATATATTAAATCCTTTATGAACTCTACATTCCTCAGACAAAAATGTCTTTGTATAAGGTGGTAATAAATTCAGGCCTAGTTGAATTTTTTTTGTATTGCAGTTTATTCAGATGTATATTTGTAGTTGTTGGTAATTATAATAACCCCAATGTGTAACTCAATATGTTTACACTATGTCTGAATTTGATTCTCCTAGTCAATCTGGTTTATTTCCACTTTCATAGTTTTGCAGTTCAAGATTACATTTTTTTTTGTTTATTTATTATCCTATTAGTGTCAATACCTATTCGTGACAGGGGCAAGGTATAACAATATAAGGCAGACATAATTAGACTGGTAACATCTGTCTTTAGAATGTGGGAGGATCCAATAGTACCCAGAGTAAACCCATATGGACACCCAAAGACCTGTGACCTTCACACAGACACAGTCTATAGTTGGGATCGAGCCATGGATTTTTTGGAACTATATGGTGACAGCGTTAACAGCTTATGCATGAGCAGATTATACATTTACAGCATATAGCAGATGCCATTTTCCTTATTTTTCCTTACTTATGATCTGCTGCTCAGACTGAACATGTCTGAACTGAAGGGCACATAAAGTTGAAGGCAACAAACAGTGTGTTGAATCTTTGTAAGTTTGTATTACAATTACAGTTGTTTTTAAAGTGTAATAATTTAACCCTTGTTTCTGAATCTGTTTAACTGTTACCCCTTTGTGCTATGCAACCAGCTTTCCTGGTTCCATCCCAGCAGCCCTTATTGACTCCTGTCTCCTGTGCTGCGTTTCCGTTATCATGCCCCCTGCTATTTAAAGTCCTAGTGTGTAGAAGTTGTGAGGAACTCACATACTTTCATAGAATTTAAGCCTTTGTTTCCTAACCTATGTATGTTTGATGTCTGTTGTATTTACAAGATACAATCCAATAGATATAAAGCTAGGAACCCTTTATTTGGACCCCTTAACTTTCTGGTTAATAAACTGTTACCATGACTGCTGCCCCAGTGACAAATTAACCCCCACTCCCCCACCCCACTTCAATTACCTCAAGCTAGATGGTGTATTTAATTAGTGAAATGAGTAGGGTGGTTAAATTACACTTCTCTGCAAAAACATGCAAGTAGCTGGGCTCTGTATAAGGTGTCATTATCCTAAAAACAGGTTCTAGTTACAAGTAAATTTGTATGTAAAAAAATATGGCACACAGTGCATCATTTATTCCTGCACATACAAGCTTTGCCGTTATTCCCAGATTTTCTAATAACTGGTTTAGTAGAACTGCTTCTCAATTTACCATTTTGTTGGCCATAAGGAACCGCAGGGTCAAGCACTACGAATTGCAGCCCATCTCAGAAAATCCCCTACCCTTTATTGCTTTTGTCCTCCTGCTGTCCTAGCACTGTAATACTGTGGTTTTCAAACACGTGGCTACAATGCCTTCATCAGTGTATCTAAAGACTTCTGCATTCTACTCTTGAATAGGTTGACAGACATGCGTTTTCAGATATGCACGTTCAAAGAGTGTACGGGTTGCTTTTTTACCCCTGGATATTCAGCATGCACGACGTCCTCACTTCATTTCCTCCTCATTCATATCTGAACCTGTACAAGTGATTTATGATCAGCTTGGGGAGTGTAATGGCAATTTGGGTGCTAGCTGCAGTTTTTTTTACATGGGAGGCTAACAGTTTTATTGGTTAATACACTTCTCACAAAATTAGGGCATGTTTCATTTTAAAATATTCCCTAATTTTTGAGAGCAGTATACTTTAATGAGCAGTGCTACAGATTTCACCTGCTGTGGGATGTGGTAGGACAGCTTAGAGAAAACACTTTAGAGACACCAATTCATATAAAATGCATGTCTTTGGACTGTGGGAGGAAACCAGAGTACCTGGAGTAAACCCACATAGACACAGGGAGGACATGCAGACTCCATACAGAAAGGACCCAGGCCGCTCCACCCTGGGATTAAATCCAGGGCTTTCTTTCTGTGAGGCAGCGTTGCTACCCACCAAGCCACCGTGCTGCTTGTATTAAATAAATCTAACCTTTAACTGAAGAAAATATAAGCCTACATTAAAATTGTTTTAATAAAATTGTATGTCATTTTTGCACCTCTGCATTTCGTACTCGGTTGTACCTACATGAACCAACATAACAACAATGAACCTGTGTAAAAAAGTGTCAAAACCATGAACCGGGTACCTGTTATCATAACATAACCTTTTCATTTTACATTGTCATTCATACGTTTCAATTACATGATTGTTGCTTGTTGTGATGATTACTGTAAGGATTATATGTAAGGATCCATCTGCCAAAACCTGTGCATGTTGTTTAGCTCATCAATGGGTACATTTGTGGAAGAAAACAAAAAACATTTAAAATATAATGTAAGTGGAAGGATGCTCTGTTGTAAAGAAGGTTTCACCTTGAGCTTTATCAGTGTGCAGTGTTCGACCTAATGCATTCTCCAAGTCACTGCTGGAGACCTCATTTTCTTTGAAAGGTCATGAAGTGATTTTTCTAATAACTGAACATGTATCAAATAGAACATGTATTTACCATTTTTATTGTTTATATGGTTTATCGGTTGTGCAGTGAATACACTATTGTTGTACACGGTTTAAGTTTTTTATTATCAATAGATTTTTCTTCTACCAAAATGTATTTTTTTCATTTAGCAAAAAATTTTATGTAAATGATAAATGATATGTTTTGTGAAATGATAAATTTAGCTGACCCTGCTCATATGGATGCAAACCATTATGTTCCGAAAATGGCTGTAGTTCATGAACTACACGGTTAAAAAATAAATAAAAAAATATAGAAATAACGATATCCTTTTATCAGACCACAGTTGTCACACCCATAGGAACATCAGTTACCCACAGTTAAGAAAAGAAACCAGAATTTATTTCTCTCATTTCTTGAGTAAGGCAGAGTCAGTTGACATTACCCAGCTCGCCAGTCTGCTGATCCAGATGATGAATAAAACGGTTTTATTGAGCATTATCTGCAGATAGTTGAATGATAAACTTCTAAATAAAGGCAACTGTAAGGTTGTTTTCATGTGCTAGTTTGAAAACAACCTTAGGCTAGTTTTCATGTGCTTGGCATAGCTGTTTGTGTATGTTTGTTGATCATACTAAATCAGCTAATGATTTTATTGACTGCATTTAAACACATATGTCATGTGCAATTTCTCTTTGAATACTAGCAAAAATGGTTCCCTGGGGTTATCACATTGACTCGCCCAGTGGTTCTTCCCTGGTTCTGTCTTTGCCTACCTGTAATGCCACATCATATTGGAAGGGAGGCATCTGCCAAACTCTTAATATATAATCCATCAAGCTCCTGCACAGTTTAAGATACTTTCTCTTCAGCTCACCTATCAGGTTTTTGTCTGGATTTAATTTGGGAGACTAGCACTAGCCATGTCTGTTCTGTTCTCACTGATCCATTTTAAAAGGAGATTACTCTTTGTAACTGTGTCTGCTTATTTCTAGTAGTTAATCAGTTTAAGACTGTATACTGACTGTATTACAATTTATTGTAATCAATTTATTGTAATCAATTTATTGTAATTGGTAGCCTTTATCTGTGTCATGTGTCCCCATTACCTGAATGTGAACCTGGGAAACCTAGGCAGAAGCCTAGGAACACATATGCACACCTGTGAGATGAGTGTCAGTGCTCACTCAGTTTAATACTCATTTCACCAAAGGTGAAATCCACAATAATTTCTAGATGAATGTATTTATTCCTATATACATGCATATACAGAAAAAACATGAAATCTAATAAATAAATGAGTAAACAAATACAGTATATATTCTTAAATAAGTACACATATATGCCTACAATTGGATTAGAAACAGCTGTGCTGCTGGAGTTTTGAAAAACTTCCTGTCCACTTTATACCTACAGGTATGTATGTATGTATGTATGTATGTATGCATGTGTATATATATA
>JAUZST010009803.1:0-12768 GCA_034779995.1 Parotocinclus haroldoi | reverse complement strand
TGTGTGTGTGTGTGTGTGTGTGTGTGTGTGTGTGTGTGTGTGTGTGTGTGTGTGTGTGTGTGTGTGTGTGTGACAGTCACAGCTCGCAGACTCCACAAGGATAAAGTCAAATTTACAAATCACAATACAGTCAGTCAGCATAGCGTTGCTTTTTCAAGACACACACACACACACACAAACACACACTCTCAAAACGAAGTAGTGCCCCTGGTGTAGGAGGGGCCTCGCGCTTTAAGTAGCGTGCCAATCAAACCCGTCAACTTCAAACCAGGAGAAACGCATCGCATCGCAGTAGAGCAGCACCTACACGCACCACGCGCACACAGGACTCGCTCCCGGATTGTTTTTCAATTGTTTGGGACTCTCACTGATTCTACTGCCACTTTTCCTCCGGGAACCGGACATGTCTTTCCCTCAGCTGGGTTTCCCGCAGGTCTACGGTGTGGAGAGAGCTTCTCCTCCGCGGGACGGAGGAGCAGAGAGCGGCGGTGGTGTGGGGCCAAACACCGCAGCTCTGGCTCCGCTGCTCGGTGTGTACGCGCATCCGTGGAGCGCGCATCGCTACGGAGCCTTTCTCCCGTACAGCAGCGCCGAAGCGGCGCTTCTTAACCACATGGTAGGTGAATTCAATAAATAGCCATCAGTGCTTACAGTCACAGGCCACAAGAAAAAGTGACGAATTATTAGGTATTAGAGACATTTACAGTAATATGTGATGGGAATTGAAATACCCTTTTAAAATAAGGCATTCAAAGTAATAGCAAAACAAATAGGCACTTTCGATTCGGATGTTTTTAATAGTCTAAATTCAAAACGCAAAGCCTAATTAAGTAGCACAATAGTCTTTGAAAATGAAGGCACGGGTCTACGAATAAAGTAAAACAATAAATGCAAATGCCTAGTCTGCGTTGGATGTGGGAAAAAATATTTTGCATAAAAAAGAAAGTTCAAACATTCAAAACAAGGCATGTATAAAGACTTACATTGAGCTTAATGAAATTACACCATCATTGAAAAAAAGTTCGTAAATCTCGCAGGAATAAATACGGACTCGCATCTGCAACACGCTGCATGTGGACTTGCAAAACAACCTTTAAACCACAACCATTAACAGCAGAGTGTTGATATACCAGAGGAATTCATCGTACTAGAAATTGAAACATCAGTTGGTTGTAATTTTGTAACTTATGCAAAGCAGAACAGATGGAGTTTCATGCCTGAGATAGGCCTGACCTGATCTCGTGCTTAAGTCCAATAATTATAGCAATAATGCATCTGCATCCTTTACACTGCCTGTGAATTCTGGGTATCCAATACTTTATCATTCTCTTTTTGTATAAAATACTTGCACCACACTGCCTGGTTGACACACTAAAAGCTAGGAAATTTGAGAAACAAATTTTAAAGTAAAGTTTATAACACTGTCTGTTTTATGGACTGGTTATCTTAGTCAGCTGAATGCCTTGTTTTTTTTGTGAAGAGGATTACACACTATTAATTCGTCCCTTTTGGTTCATGACGGTTCAGACAATTATTTAGCATGCTGTCAATGAATGAACATTGTTACTTTATCACAACAGGCCTGCGTATTAAATAAAGTATTTGTGCACTTAATCTCCCCTTTTCCACAATACAGTGGAATGATCCTGCCCTGCCTTAGATTGTGACTCACAGTACAACCAACAAAACAACAAATCAATCCAGTCAGCACTGAATTAAGTACATCAAGGTTTCAAATGCTATTAAAGTACTGAATTAGTACTGAACTGAACTTTAGCTGCTTTCTGTTTACCCTCTCCCAGTACTGATGGAACTTTACACTCTGTTAGTTTGGATATGCTGAAATTCCTCTTCATGTGCTGAATGAATTCACTCACCTGGTCCTAAATGTAATTTAGGATCATTCAATTCACTCTTGAGGTACTGGAATGGCTGTTATAGAGGTTAAATCACTTTCTCAGAATTACTCTCACTCCGTGTTTAATTCAACTCTAAATACAGTTCAAATAAATGATAAACGCCTGCAGTGTTCACTCTCAAAGTACTGAATTACCGTTCACTATATATAATTCAACTCAATGTACCGATTATTACTTACCACGGTTGGATCACTATTAAAGTGTTGAATTAGCTCTATTTTAAAATTTACCCTGAAAGTACTGAAGTAGCTCTCTCTATTGTTAATTCAGCTCAAAGCAGCGATTAAGACCTGCGGTGTTTAGTTCACCCTGAAAGTACTGAATTCATGTCAAATGCTCGGTCCATGCTAACGTGCTAATTGAACTCTTATAATGTTAATTCACCTCCAAAGTGGACGGTACTTAATTTATCCGGTACTTAATTTTATATAACTGGCCCAGCGCTGAAATATATTAGAGAATTTAATTCAGACACAATACTGCTAATTCAGACAAAGTACTGATAAACAATACGTGCTGATTCTTTTTTTCTCCTCAGTGCACTTAACAAACCGTTACTGATTCATTCCCGACCTCATACAATTTAAAGTTAATTATTTTTCAGTGGTTATCACTGAATGTAACTTGAACAATAAAGCCTATAGTTTATAATTAACACTCTTAGTTCAGGATTAACCCTCACAATGAGGACTAAGCATGGTATTAATGAAGGGAATGGCTTTTGTGATTCAGGCAATGCACTTCTTGATTAATATGGTCACATTTTGTCAAGACAAATTCCATCACAGATGTCCCACCAGCATCAGTCCGCAGCGGTCGCAGGCCTGTCACAAACTAAAAGATGAACGAGCAAAATGAGCTATTGAAAGCCTCAAATAATCGAATAAAAGGTGGGGTGTTTATATGAGGAAAATTGGATTCTACAAAGGCATTTGAGAGAAATTAGGTCTTTGTTGAGGACAGCAAACAGCTGCCAACATTTATACACAAAGTGGTGTCCTCATGGGACTGTGGTGTGTCATACGGGTAAATACACAACCATTTGGGGAAGGTTTTGATACACTGAGTGGACAGTAGGGATCTTACAACGATATACACAGATACAGGGGGGGGGGATCTATGTTTAAGGAAACTGTTTGCTTATAAATGGTTCTAGGAACCAGAGCCATGTCAAAGAGTAGCAAAGAGCCAAATCTGTATTAAAATTAATCCCATGATACACTCGTAATTGTTCACCAAACCTTCGTTTGGACCACTTGTCGTTCATTCTTGGATTTGAAGGGATCTCTATAGGACCCGTCCAAACGATAATACTTGACTTAACTTTCTCACCAGGGTTCCCAGTACGAGTTGAAGGACAACCCCGGGGCCCATCCGACCGGACTGGTGCATACGGCTCCAAGCTTCTATCCGTACGCCCAGTACCAGTATGGAGACCCTTCACGCGCGAAGAGCGCCACGCGCGAGACCACGAGCACCCTGAAAGCCTGGCTTCACGAGCACAAGAAGAACCCGTACCCGACCAAGGGAGAAAAGATCATGCTGGCCATCGTGACCAAGATGACCCTGACCCAGGTCAGCACCTGGTTCGCCAACGCGCGCCGCCGTCTCAAGAAGGAAAACAAGGTGACGTGGGGACGCAGCGCGGAGGACGGAGACAGCGAGCACGAGGATGACGACGAGGGCGCGCACAAGCACGAGCGGGAGGAGGAAATCGATCTCGAAACGGTTGACGATACCGACGAGGAGCGCGCCGAGGCAGCCGAAAAGACCGGGGAAGCCAAAGCGCACGAACAAAGCGACACCGAGAGCGAAAACGCAGCAGACGCGCCAGGCTCGGTGAGCAAAGCCGTGGGCGCCGAGGACGTTTCCCCGGGCGTACCGGGGTGCCAGAGGCCGGTCAATTCGAAACCCAAAATCTGGTCACTTGCAGAAACAGCTACTAGTCCTGATAACTGTCAGAGAGCGAGCGCAGTGTCCGCGCTCACAGCGCACCCGGCTTTTCTATCCACGAACGGGATTTACACGTGTCAAATTGGGAAGCTGAACGGATGGACCGGCGGTGCTTTCCTCGGTGCGAACTCACTCATCGGGGTCCGGTCACTAATGGGAGTGACTCCGAGCAATCAGTATTTAAGCAGCACTGGACAGAACGAGAGTCCTACCGGCAGCCTCAGTCCACATCATAACGGTAATGAAATTACACATTTAATACCCAGGATCAAAACGCTTTATAAAATCTGAAATCATACTATGCGTGATGGTCACCACAAAATACACATTTCTGTTTTTTCATAGTCTTATATTTTTAAATATTCGGTTGTCATTCCCACATCAGTATCACTATTACCAACAAAATCAATAGTTACATCTATCTCACTATTTCAGACTTTTATACAGTGTTGAGCCCCTACAAGTTACCCAGGATTAACCTTTAGGGAGTTCCAAGCATTAGTATTAAAACTGTGATATTTGTGATTTGATTAAAACATTTTATTATCAATCCACTGTAGTAAGCAAATCCCTGTAAATAAACCTTACATATCCTACTGATTAGATGTGGCTTTTAAATGTGCAATATTTATAATAATAAAAATTATTACTATTTTATTAAGAAACAAAGTGTAGATTAACAAATGCAATTTTGTACATACAATACTACTACTACATACAATACTACTACCACTATTAATACTACTACTACTACTAATAATAATAATAATAATAATAATAATAATAATAATTTCATGTGATTTTAGATGCATTATTTTGTTTGTTCCAAGAAGCTCCAGTTCATCCAAGTACAATCTCACAAGCTGCAATGTTTGAAAAAACAATGAATTCATTTTAGTGCCAACAGTTTTTAACATTAAATTGTGTACTCACAGACAACAGCAACCTGACATCATGCAACACCCTGCTGCCTGCACTGTGCTCATCCTTATTTATCACAAATACAATGTGTTACTTCTAATTACACTTATAATACAGGGATGTATGACCGAACATCTTTGAGTCGTTAATCTTTTTTGTACGACTACTGATAATGTTGTGAGGGCACTTTTCTGCGTTAAAATACCTTTTTAGGTGGTTTTAGAACCATTCTGACTGTAAAAGTACATAGAAAAAGCTCAAATGACCTTTTTTTTTAACCATACAATAAATAATAATATGCACCATACCATAAAATATGTGATGATTTGACTGATTTCAATTAATTATTGGTTACAAAGTTTGTTCATCATTTCCAGACACAAACTGTAAAAAGTTCTAAATTGTGACGCACAAATCAAGCGAGCAGTCTGTTCTGTAGAGGCAGACTAAATGCAAATTGAGTGTAATTGAATTTGGCACTCATTATTCACATATCATTATTATCTACGGCAATATGCTTTTCAGTCGATCCATTTCATTCATGTAGTTTACAATTCACAGCCTGTTTCCCATCATTTGCTCATTGCATTTTCATTACTTCAACAGATCGAGAAAACGTTCAGAGCCCTGAATCTCCAGCACTTCCTCTGAGGCCATCGTTTCCAGTCATCCACGACAGGTACGTCTCTCTCTCGCGATCGGCACCACCCACGTCCTAGACAAAATAATCCTAAACGCAGTTCTGCACAAGTATTAATCCACAACCTTGTTCTTATTTACCTCGCTCAGGTCTCATCACGAAACAGCACAGCGAGCTTTGAAGACCGTTTCCTGAAGATGGGCCAAAAGCTCCAGAATTTACCTAAATTATTCCATGAACCGTCCATGTATCAGAGATAAAGTATCATACGTCATCCAATACACCAAAAAGTATTTTATAGCCTTATGTTTAAATACGCTGTATAACTCACATTTTGATTTTACATTGAGCCTAAATGCAGCATGTATGTGTTTACCATGTAGATCACGTCCATCACTTTTTACAAACAAAAATGAATTATTTGTTAAAAGGCCAATGTGTGTAAATGATATATTTTTGTGTAATAAACTAAATATGACTACAAAAAAAAAAGTTTCACCTTAATTTCCTGACTTGTTTATAGGGTTAAAACATAAATGTTCGAACAACTTTCTCACAAGTTCTCACACATAGGTTAAGAATGCAGTTTAACAAGCCAAACTATCTGCATTGGGATCATTTTAACCAAAGAATATCTGTAAGAGATTACATACAAAAGTTTTGCAGCTGAATGAGATCGATTCCAAATGACATTTTTTTCAAACAGATGGAAATGTTTTGATCCAAACCATTTCTTCTTTATGTGAGCATTAATACACATCACAATTTAGCTTTATAAAACAATCATTTTGTCCTTAAGTTAAAAACTGCATTTTAAGAGTGAAAATCCAGCGATGGTCAAAGTTTTCTGTATGATCAAGAGAATCTAATTAAACAAATGAGATCAAATTTTATACTTGTTTTGAAGTATGATAGAACTCAGGAGGGAATCATCTAGTATTATATATATATATATATATATAATACTAGATGATTCCCTCCTGAGTTCTATCATACTTCAAAACAAGTATAAAATTTGATCTCATTTGTTTAATTAGATTCTCTTGATCATACAGAAAACTTTGACCATCGCTGGATTTTCACTCTTAAAATGCAGTTTTTAACTTAAGGACAAAATGATTGTTTTATAAAGCTAAATTGTGATGTGTATTAATGCTCACATAAAGAAGAAATGGTTTGGATCAAAACATTTCCATCTGTTTGAAAAAAATGTCATTTGGAATCGATCTCATTCAGCTGCAAAACTTTTGTATGTAATCTCTTACAGATATTCTTTGGTTAAAATGATCCCAATGCAGATAGTTTGGCTTGTTAAACTGCATTCTTAACCTATGTGTGAGAACTTGTGAGAAAGTTGTTCGAACATTTATGTTTTAACCCTATAAACAAGTCAGGAAATTAAGGTGAAACTTTTTTTTTTGTAGTCATATTTAGTTTATTACACAAAAATATATCATTTACACACATTGGCCTTTTAACAAATAATTCATTTTTGTTTGTAAAAAGTGATGGACGTGATCTACATGGTAAACACATACATGCTGCATTTAGGCTCAATGTAAAATCAAAATGTGAGTTATACAGCGTATTTAAACATAAGGCTATAAAATACTTTTTGGTGTATTGGATGACGTATGATACTTTATCTCTGATACATGGACGGTTCATGGAATAATTTAGGTAAATTCTGGAGCTTTTGGCCCATCTTCAGGAAACGGTCTTCAAAGCTCGCTGTGCTGTTTCGTGATGAGACCTGAGCGAGGTAAATAAGAACAAGGTTGTGGATTAATACTTGTGCAGAACTGCGTTTAGGATTATTTTGTCTAGGACGTGGGTGGTGCCGATCGCGAGAGAGAGACGTACCTGTCGTGGATGACTGGAAACGATGGCCTCAGAGGAAGTGCTGGAGATTCAGGGCTCTGAACGTTTTCTCGATCTGTTGAAGTAATGAAAATGCAATGAGCAAATGATGGGAAACAGGCTGTGAATTGTAAACTACATGAATGAAATGGATCGACTGAAAAGCATATTGCCGTAGATAATAATGATATGTGAATAATGAGTGCCAAATTCAATTACACTCAATTTGCATTTAGTCTGCCTCTACAGAACAGACTGCTCGCTTGATTTGTGCGTCACAATTTAGAACTTTTTACAGTTTGTGTCTGGAAATGATGAACAAACTTTGTAACCAATAATTAATTGAAATCAGTCAAATCATCACATATTTTATGGTATGGTGCATATTATTATTTATTGTATGGTTAAAAAAAAAGGTCATTTGAGCTTTTTCTATGTACTTTTACAGTCAGAATGGTTCTAAAACCACCTAAAAAGGTATTTTAACGCAGAAAAGTGCCCTCACAACATTATCAGTAGTCGTACAAAAAAGATTAACGACTCAAAGATGTTCGGTCATACATCCCTGTATTATAAGTGTAATTAGAAGTAACACATTGTATTTGTGATAAATAAGGATGAGCACAGTGCAGGCAGCAGGGTGTTGCATGATGTCAGGTTGCTGTTGTCTGTGAGTACACAATTTAATGTTAAAAACTGTTGGCACTAAAATGAATTCATTGTTTTTTCAAACATTGCAGCTTGTGAGATTGTACTTGGATGAACTGGAGCTTCTTGGAACAAACAAAATAATGCATCTAAAATCACATGAAATTATTATTATTATTATTATTATTATTATTATTATTAGTAGTAGTAGTAGTATTAATAGTGGTAGTAGTATTGTATGTAGTAGTAGTATTGTATGTACAAAATTGCATTTGTTAATCTACACTTTGTTTCTTAATAAAATAGTAATAATTTTTATTATTATAAATATTGCACATTTAAAAGCCACATCTAATCAGTAGGATATGTAAGGTTTATTTACAGGGATTTGCTTACTACAGTGGATTGATAATAAAATGTTTTAATCAAATCACAAATATCACAGTTTTAATACTAATGCTTGGAACTCCCTAAAGGTTAATCCTGGGTAACTTGTAGGGGCTCAACACTGTATAAAAGTCTGAAATAGTGAGATAGATGTAACTATTGATTTTGTTGGTAATAGTGATACTGATGTGGGAATGACAACCGAATATTTAAAAATATAAGACTATGAAAAAACAGAAATGTGTATTTTGTGGTGACCATCACGCATAGTATGATTTCAGATTTTATAAAGCGTTTTGATCCTGGGTATTAAATGTGTAATTTCATTACCGTTATGATGTGGACTGAGGCTGCCGGTAGGACTCTCGTTCTGTCCAGTGCTGCTTAAATACTGATTGCTCGGAGTCACTCCCATTAGTGACCGGACCCCGATGAGTGAGTTCGCACCGAGGAAAGCACCGCCGGTCCATCCGTTCAGCTTCCCAATTTGACACGTGTAAATCCCGTTCGTGGATAGAAAAGCCGGGTGCGCTGTGAGCGCGGACACTGCGCTCGCTCTCTGACAGTTATCAGGACTAGTAGCTGTTTCTGCAAGTGACCAGATTTTGGGTTTCGAATTGACCGGCCTCTGGCACCCCGGTACGCCCGGGGAAACGTCCTCGGCGCCCACGGCTTTGCTCACCGAGCCTGGCGCGTCTGCTGCGTTTTCGCTCTCGGTGTCGCTTTGTTCGTGCGCTTTGGCTTCCCCGGTCTTTTCGGCTGCCTCGGCGCGCTCCTCGTCGGTATCGTCAACCGTTTCGAGATCGATTTCCTCCTCCCGCTCGTGCTTGTGCGCGCCCTCGTCGTCATCCTCGTGCTCGCTGTCTCCGTCCTCCGCGCTGCGTCCCCACGTCACCTTGTTTTCCTTCTTGAGACGGCGGCGCGCGTTGGCGAACCAGGTGCTGACCTGGGTCAGGGTCATCTTGGTCACGATGGCCAGCATGATCTTTTCTCCCTTGGTCGGGTACGGGTTCTTCTTGTGCTCGTGAAGCCAGGCTTTCAGGGTGCTCGTGGTCTCGCGCGTGGCGCTCTTCGCGCGTGAAGGGTCTCCATACTGGTACTGGGCGTACGGATAGAAGCTTGGAGCCGTATGCACCAGTCCGGTCGGATGGGCCCCGGGGTTGTCCTTCAACTCGTACTGGGAACCCTGGTGAGAAAGTTAAGTCAAGTATTATCGTTTGGACGGGTCCTATAGAGATCCCTTCAAATCCAAGAATGAACGACAAGTGGTCCAAACGAAGGTTTGGTGAACAATTACGAGTGTATCATGGGATTAATTTTAATACAGATTTGGCTCTTTGCTACTCTTTGACATGGCTCTGGTTCCTAGAACCATTTATAAGCAAACAGTTTCCTTAAACATAGATCCCCCCCCCCTGTATCTGTGTATATCGTTGTAAGATCCCTACTGTCCACTCAGTGTATCAAAACCTTCCCCAAATGGTTGTGTATTTACCCGTATGACACACCACAGTCCCATGAGGACACCACTTTGTGTATAAATGTTGGCAGCTGTTTGCTGTCCTCAACAAAGACCTAATTTCTCTCAAATGCCTTTGTAGAATCCAATTTTCCTCATATAAACACCCCACCTTTTATTCGATTATTTGAGGCTTTCAATAGCTCATTTTGCTCGTTCATCTTTTAGTTTGTGACAGGCCTGCGACCGCTGCGGACTGATGCTGGTGGGACATCTGTGATGGAATTTGTCTTGACAAAATGTGACCATATTAATCAAGAAGTGCATTGCCTGAATCACAAAAGCCATTCCCTTCATTAATACCATGCTTAGTCCTCATTGTGAGGGTTAATCCTGAACTAAGAGTGTTAATTATAAACTATAGGCTTTATTGTTCAAGTTACATTCAGTGATAACCACTGAAAAATAATTAACTTTAAATTGTATGAGGTCGGGAATGAATCAGTAACGGTTTGTTAAGTGCACTGAGGAGAAAAAAAGAATCAGCACGTATTGTTTATCAGTACTTTGTCTGAATTAGCAGTATTGTGTCTGAATTAAATTCTCTAATATATTTCAGCGCTGGGCCAGTTATATAAAATTAAGTACCGGATAAATTAAGTACCGTCCACTTTGGAGGTGAATTAACATTATAAGAGTTCAATTAGCACGTTAGCATGGACCGAGCATTTGACATGAATTCAGTACTTTCAGGGTGAACTAAACACCGCAGGTCTTAATCGCTGCTTTGAGCTGAATTAACAATAGAGAGAGCTACTTCAGTACTTTCAGGGTAAATTTTAAAATAGAGCTAATTCAACACTTTAATAGTGATCCAACCGTGGTAAGTAATAATCGGTACATTGAGTTGAATTATATATAGTGAACGGTAATTCAGTACTTTGAGAGTGAACACTGCAGGCGTTTATCATTTATTTGAACTGTATTTAGAGTTGAATTAAACACGGAGTGAGAGTAATTCTGAGAAAGTGATTTAACCTCTATAACAGCCATTCCAGTACCTCAAGAGTGAATTGAATGATCCTAAATTACATTTAGGACCAGGTGAGTGAATTCATTCAGCACATGAAGAGGAATTTCAGCATATCCAAACTAACAGAGTGTAAAGTTCCATCAGTACTGGGAGAGGGTAAACAGAAAGCAGCTAAAGTTCAGTTCAGTACTAATTCAGTACTTTAATAGCATTTGAAACCTTGATGTACTTAATTCAGTGCTGACTGGATTGATTTGTTGTTTTGTTGGTTGTACTGTGAGTCACAATCTAAGGCAGGGCAGGATCATTCCACTGTATTGTGGAAAAGGGGAGATTAAGTGCACAAATACTTTATTTAATACGCAGGCCTGTTGTGATAAAGTAACAATGTTCATTCATTGACAGCATGCTAAATAATTGTCTGAACCGTCATGAACCAAAAGGGACGAATTAATAGTGTGTAATCCTCTTCACAAAAAAAACAAGGCATTCAGCTGACTAAGATAACCAGTCCATAAAACAGACAGTGTTATAAACTTTACTTTAAAATTTGTTTCTCAAATTTCCTAGCTTTTAGTGTGTCAACCAGGCAGTGTGGTGCAAGTATTTTATACAAAAAGAGAATGATAAAGTATTGGATACCCAGAATTCACAGGCAGTGTAAAGGATGCAGATGCATTATTGCTATAATTATTGGACTTAAGCACGAGATCAGGTCAGGCCTATCTCAGGCATGAAACTCCATCTGTTCTGCTTTGCATAAGTTACAAAATTACAACCAACTGATGTTTCAATTTCTAGTACGATGAATTCCTCTGGTATATCAACACTCTGCTGTTAATGGTTGTGGTTTAAAGGTTGTTTTGCAAGTCCACATGCAGCGTGTTGCAGATGCGAGTCCGTATTTATTCCTGCGAGATTTACGAACTTTTTTTCAATGATGGTGTAATTTCATTAAGCTCAATGTAAGTCTTTATACATGCCTTGTTTTGAATGTTTGAACTTTCTTTTTTATGCAAAATATTTTTTCCCACATCCAACGCAGACTAGGCATTTGCATTTATTGTTTTACTTTATTCGTAGACCCGTGCCTTCATTTTCAAAGACTATTGTGCTACTTAATTAGGCTTTGCGTTTTGAATTTAGACTATTAAAAACATCCGAATCGAAAGTGCCTATTTGTTTTGCTATTACTTTGAATGCCTTATTTTAAAAGGGTATTTCAATTCCCATCACATATTACTGTAAATGTCTCTAATACCTAATAATTCGTCACTTTTTCTTGTGGCCTGTGACTGTAAGCACTGATGGCTATTTATTGAATTCACCTACCATGTGGTTAAGAAGCGCCGCTTCGGCGCTGCTGTACGGGAGAAAGGCTCCGTAGCGATGCGCGCTCCACGGATGCGCGTACACACCGAGCAGCGGAGCCAGAGCTGCGGTGTTTGGCCCCACACCACCGCCGCTCTCTGCTCCTCCGTCCCGCGGAGGAGAAGCTCTCTCCACACCGTAGACCTGCGGGAAACCCAGCTGAGGGAAAGACATGTCCGGTTCCCGGAGGAAAAGTGGCAGTAGAATCAGTGAGAGTCCCAAACAATTGAAAAACAATCCGGGAGCGAGTCCTGTGTGCGCGTGGTGCGTGTAGGTGCTGCTCTACTGCGATGCGATGCGTTTCTCCTGGTTTGAAGTTGACGGGTTTGATTGGCACGCTACTTAAAGCGCGAGGCCCCTCCTACACCAGGGGCACTACTTCGTTTTGAGAGTGTGTGTTTGTGTGTGTGTGTGTGTGTCTTGAAAAAGCAACGCTATGCTGACTGACTGTATTGTGATTTGTAAATTTGACTTTATCCTTGTGGAGTCTGCGAGCTGTGACTGTCACACACACACACACACACACACACACACACACACACACACACACACACACACACACACACACACACACACA
>JAUZST010009802.1:0-12769 GCA_034779995.1 Parotocinclus haroldoi | reverse complement strand
TATATATACATATATATATATATATATACACACATGTAGCATGCTGTGTCATGGACCTTTCACAAAGCCTGCCAAAACCATTGTTGAGGTTTCTTTGTTGGTAGCGGTCTTTTTGACCACTAGTCCACAGGCATACTTTCTTGGAATTTGGCTATGAGTGATGTAATAGTGCTGTGTAAAATTAGTGGTCTTTCTGGAATCGTTTCAGATTCCAGATTCCAGATTCTCTCACAGTTGATGTATACCTATGATAAAAAATGCAGACCTCTCCATTCTGTGTAGGTGGGAAAACTTGCAAAATCTGTAGTGCGTCAAATATTTTCCCCACTGTACGTGCTGAACAAGTAGTTAACATGTAGAAACCCCAGGTTTAATATGTAATGCCCCAGAGTTATTACATATGTACACACCCCAGAGCTGAAACCATTCTGTATGGAGAAATGGGCTAAAAGCCTCCAAAACAACGTGCAGGATTGATCAACAGAGCATTAAGTTACTGCTATACAGGGGGTTGGGTCACACCAGTGTTCACAAGCAACAGTTCACATACTTTTAGCACTCGTGTAATATTGGATCAGAAGTTATAGGATCATAATTGTAATATTTTTGAGTGGGTGAACTTTTTTAAGTGGGTAGTCTACTAAGGATTAAGTTTATATTTATACGCAGTTATACAACATTCTAAAGGGTACACAAGCCTCAGGCGCCATGGTAACTCTAACCCCTACTAATCCTTATCCGCAAGGCCAACCCTAATTTTTAATCCCTAATCCTAGGCGAACCACTGAGTTCCAGACCTGTACGCCTAAAGAGCCTACATTCTTTCATCCATATTATCAGTTGTATCAGTTAATTATATGATATTATTCATGATGAGTTATCAATTATGAAATGTTTCAATGCATATCACCATCCAGGGACCTCTGAGGCGTTTGATCAGAGCAATTTCTTTACAAGTGTATTCCATTACTCTGTTTTAACTTCTTTCTAATGTTATTTGATGACTCTCATTTGTGTCTACAGAGCTTTGAGGTGCTATATGAAGTTAGGTCCTTTTGTTCTTGAAGCTTAAACATGGTTGGAGTCTTGTGGTTTGTACAAGTTCACACTGGTGCATTTACTTTTGACTGTGAGTGTCAAAGCAAAAGAGTAATAGTTTATTCAAGCTTATTATTACACAGGTGGGCCAGCCGGTGCCCACTTGGCAATCTTGGGCAAACACACACAGTCAACGACACAGTCATACACTAAGGACAGCTTTAGAGACACCAGTTAACCTAACACACGTTTTTTGGACTGTGGGAGGTAACCGTAGTACCCAGAGTAATATTACACAGATGTTCTGCTCATATATAAATTGCCAGATTACTGTAAGCAGGTACTTTCCTGAATTACATAAAAAAGATTCATCACTTCCTGTTAAGAATTACTGATCATTACAATCAAAACGTCTCTTCCTATGTAGAGCTCGTGCATATTTGAATGTTACGGTTAAGCAGTGAAATTAATGTGACGCTTTGTAATTACTGAGGCTCTTTAGCTTTAACTTCATTCATGTAAATAAAGTCTGTTTCTGCAACAAGGTCAGTTAATGTGAGCACCAATCTATGGGAGAGTAAGGGGTGACAGATTTTCTGATTACCCCCCGTTAGTCGAGCATTTTGCCATGTTACTGATTGCTTGGCTTTCTCTGTCTGCAAGTGCCCCATAAACGGAGTTGTGGAATAATTGTAGTTTTGGAGAATCCCCACTTCCTAATTAGTTCCCTCCACTGGGCAAAAATGAGCCAAACCTAACTCAAACATTTAATGAAAACAAACATTTAATGGTCCTACGATATAACTGAAATGCACTCCTGAAAACCTGCGCTACCATATGATAGTCACTGCTCATTATCACAGTTAAATGTTGGAGTAGAAAAGTTAAAAGGGAGGAAATCACTTACATAGTCTTAAATTAAAATCATCAAAATATTTAAAGGTTTGATTTAAAACTCAAAATTACACATGGCATACTGTTCAAAATCTTCCATGCTACCCATTGTCTTCCTTTTTTTTTTTAATAAGATCAGTCCTTTGTTGGTAATCTCCCACAGTCCATCAGACTCGTGATTTAGCCTGGTCAGAATTCAGATTTTAAGAAGGAGCAGGCGCATCAATGCAATGAGTTACGGGGGACAGTTTCTTGCTGCCACTGGACGACGGATATGCACCCAGACCATATGAAATCGCCTGCTAAATGAAATACCATCCCCGTTGGCCACTGGTATGAATTCCATTAACTACTGAACACTACAGAACCTGGGGATGGTGGGCTGATGATGATAATGATAAAGTCGTGATGGGTGGTCATCTCTAATGAACGTTACCAGAACTTTGTTGAATCTCTGCCACGAAGAATTCAGGCAGTTCTGCTGAAGGTAAAAATGGCTCCAACCCTGGTACAAGCAAGGTGTACCTAATAAAGTGGCCAGTGAGTGAACATAGTATAATGAGCTGATGAATACAAAGGATGTCAAAACCTGATAATAAAAGTTTAATGTTTAAAGAACTGTCAGAATCCCCCAGAAGAGACAAACGACCCAACTTTTCAAACACACACACGCGCACGCACACGCACAGCCTTAAAAAATTCGTACACAGCCCCCTCTAGTGTCAACACGAGATGTTACTCATATTTGTACCATGCTCTAACCCCGTTAAAGATTAAAATGAACACTGATCACATTCAACTGTGATATTAGTGACATACTACATAGTAACGTAGTGCAATTCTGTACCCCTCATCAGGCAAAGCAAATATTTGTGCTTAGCTAAAGCAAGCACAAAAGAAGATACAAAATAAACCCAAATCGTCCATAAAAATCCCATGATCTTTTTTCCACACTCAATAAAACAAAACACAAACCGACTGCACAGAGCCTTAAAACATCCCATGTACCTAATTTAAACACATGATCCTCGTGTAAAGGTTTGTCCTGATGACGTAACAGGCCGGGTTCCCCTGGTGGCTCACTAAGTGTAGTAGTGTGTAAACTGCCATTTCTGAAATGGGCTGGATTCACTACACGTCTTTAGGCAGATACTGCCTTCGTCAGAGTCTGCCTCCAGGCACATATTCCTTTGAGATCCTTCAGCAATCAGGTGCTCTGTCTGAAACACACACACACACACACACACACGCGCAAATGCACAACCAATCAAAGACACACAAACACATTATAAGAAAAGTGACCCTTGAGTCCTGTTCTTTTTGGATTAGGTTCTTAAGGACGTCTGAAATTGAATTTGTAAACATCAGTGACAACAATCTTGCATCTGGGAGGTAATAATATTTTCACAGGACAAGTGAGTTTATAATGGGACTGATTATATACAAAACCCAAATGTTTGTGTCACATGGACTTTGGCGTGTGATTTGAAGTTAGGTCTTAGGGTTTTCGCATGTGATTTTGAGTTGAGTCTTGGGGCTTTGGTGTGTGATATTTGAGTTGAGTTGTGGCTTTGGTGTGTGATTTTGAGTTGAGTTGTGGCTTTGGTGTGTGATATTTGAGTTGAGTTGTGGCTTTGGTGTGTGATATTTGAGTTGAGTTGTGGCTTTGGTGTGTGATGTGGAGTTGAGTTGTGGCTTTGGTGTGTGATTTTGAGTTGAGTTGTGGCTTTGGTGTGTGATTTTGAGTTGAGTTGTGGCTTTGGTGTGTGATTTTGAGTCAAGTCTTGGGTCTGGCCATAAACGTATTCGCCTCATGAGCCTGAATAAACACTGAAACCTCCCTGCACAAACAGTGTCTGACATGCTGTATATTATGACAATGTTATAAATACTTCATAAATTAAAGTCTCTTTTAAAGTCATTCCTAAGCACCATGTGACCACTACAACCGAGCCTTTCCAGTCTTAACAACAGATACGTTTTCCAACATTGACATACCAGAACTTTACTGATCTTGTGCAGCCAGTGATGGTGTGGCTTAGAATTGTCACATGGTTCTACAGCCACGCCTCTACTCGAGAGCTCATGGGACAAGCAGGAAGTGTTCTGACGAAGTGTTTTCAACCAGCTGTAGCTGAAATGCTGGCTCTGAAAAATAAAAAAATATTATATATAATATTATATATATATAATATAAAAAGGAAATAGTCCAAGATGACTCCTGAGTACTCATAAGTTACAGTAATTAATGAAGTTATCTCCATATGAATAGGCAATTGATTAATTAACTAATAACTAATTTTGTAGATGGAGGGACTTCTTGATAGAGTGATGATCTGCATAATGCAATTAGGGGCATTCAGGTCACACAATGGTCTAATACCCTAACCCACTACCGCAGGGACCCTGATTCGTGATCCAGTCCCAGGACTGAGGCGTGACAAGCAGACACTAATGGCTGTGTCCAAGGGAAGGAAGGTCTATTTGGGGTATTATTCTCAAGGCACTGGACTGGAGTCCTATCAAGTGTACGTTTGTGTTCTCCAGGGAAAGGCATTGAAGCCCCCACAAATCTGACCAGAATAATGTGGATTTATAAAGTGCAGCAACAAACAAAGTAAATACAACAATGGAATTATTTAAAAGATATCATAAATAATGTTCTTATTAGAATATTAAATCAAAGCGATGTTGATACTTCACATATCTGTAGTGCCAGTCATTTAAAACTGCAGTGCTATGATACGTTATGTTACATTCTACATTAGAAACGGGATATATATATATATATATTTTTTTTTTAGATGTTTAAAGATATTTATACGGCTTGTCACACCTCATTGATGCAAAAAGGTGTCTGACAAGAGGAAGGCAAAAGTCTGAAGATGTTCAACAAAAACAGTTTACTGACTAAACAGATATTTGACATACAGGTGCTGGCCAATTTACGAGAAGCATTCTGATTACACTGTATAATTACACTGTACGTTGAATTTATTCCAAAACAAGGAGATTCATATTTACTGTATATAGCATAGTCTAGCCTAGCCTAGCCTACCCTGGGGCACGAGGCAAACTGCAGCGAGACAAACCAGCATGTAATATAGTCATGTTTTAAAAGTAAACAACAAAAAAAGTATTATTGCAAGCATGGCTTTTTCTCACTACATTTCCCAGTGCTTATCACTCCCGCCACGTGACTCCCGATATCACTTACATATTTGAGATTTTAGCAGGGATTTTACTGTAATTTTCAGTTTTATATAGCACTTAGTTATTTACATTTTAGTTACTAAATTGCATTGCATTGATGTGCATTGTTTAGAGAAAGAGAAATAGAAAAACTTGAAAGGAAATAAAAAAAGAATGTCTTTTTATCAAACGTAAAATCATAGTAAAAAAAATCATGTGTAATCAGTAAAAAAAAAAAACAGGAATCATCCACTCGGTATCGTGAATCTAATTGTGATTCTAATACTAAGTAAAATATAGAGGTCCGAATTACCTGTTTGCTAAGATCACAGATCTCAAAGGACAAAGAGCCTTCCTTCAGCGTCAGACACTTCCTAATTCCTACGTTAAAAACCTGCGGGGAGAGAGAGAGAGAGAGAGAGAGAGAGAGAGAGAGAGAAAGAGAGAGAGATGCACCATTTCAAATCAGTGATTTTGTTGCTCTGATTCAGCTAAACAAAGCACTCATTCTAATTACAGTGTGTCTTTGTTAAGATTTGACAAGAAGCATGTTATCTAAATGAGAAAACACTGGTTCTAATTAGCATGCACAGAGACACGACAGCCGGTTGAATAAGCATTATCAGAGTCAATCCATGTCAGAAAAGAAATCAATTTCCCTTTCAGAATCCTCACTTGTAACCATTTAGTTTTCGCTTTGTTCGATAGATGGTACAAGTCTGTTCTTTCTCTTTTAGGCAAGCTAAGGTTTTGAACACACTCTACTTACCAGGCCTTCAGCTTTGATTGGTGGAGTTTTCATCTCGGGGTAGACATTCTCCAGGTACCACTTGAAGCTTTTACACTGGAGCTTCTCCCGTAGCTGGATTTGTGTCGAGAGGTCCCCGATGTCTATCACATCCTTCTCCAGCAGGTGCTGATAACCGTGACCGTAGAACACCTCTTTATACTCGTCTAGCCACACCTCGGCCACTCGCGCCAGGTTCCTCTCCACAGTCTTCTTTCGGTCCTTGGGGAACCCGTAAGGGTTTTCACCTCGAAAGATATGGCCGACGCGCGAGCAGGGAATGATCTCGATCTCGCCCCCGCACATCCAGATCTGAAGGGTATATGAGCGTTGGAAATTGGGTAATGTGCTGCTAATTGAACATAAATCAAGTATAAAATCATAAAATTTAGGTTTTAGTGGCCACTTTGTAGTTCGACAATAACAAGAGTGTAGTTCATCTGTTCCCCTGCTTACTTTGTAAATACCCTTTACTCTCTTCTCTAAAGGGTCAGAACCCCCACAAATCAGGCACTATTTGGGTGGTGGATCACTCTCAGCACCGCAGTGACACTGAATGTGGCCGTGAAGAGTCAGTATGTGATGCACCGGCAGACCTGGATCAGGCACAGCAGTGATGCTGGAGTTTTAAATCACCTCAGTGTCACACCTGTACTAAAAATAGTTCATCAGCCAAACATGTCCTGTCACCAGCACCCTGTGAGCGCTCATGAAGGACTGGAGTGTGACTAACGCCACCCGTACAGCAGCAGATGAGCTACTGTCTCTGACGTTTGCATTTAAAAGGTGGAGCGATAAGGTAAATATCTCTAATAACGTGGCCAGTCAGCGAACAGTGATTTAAAAGTCCGACGGCACTGCTGCGTCTGATCCACTAAAAACACAGCACAGCACACACTAACATCACCACCACATTTGTGTCAGTGCAGTGCTGAGAATGATCCACCCTACACATAGCACCTGATCTGTGCTGCTCGTGTGGAGGTCCTGACCATTGCAGAACAGAGTAAAGGGAACTAACAAAGTATGTAGAGACACAGGTGACTACAGTAGAACTACAGAGAGCAGTGACCGCTTTCTTTACCTTGAACGAGATCTCCATATTCTCTCCACCCCACACATCAAGGCCAGGATCATATGCTCCCAGCTCATAAAAATATTTCTTATCGATAGAGAACAGACCCCCGGCCATCACTGGACATCTGGGGAATCATAAATAAAGCTCACACTATTATACAGCAGCATGCAAGCATATACGGTTGACTGGGTCAGCTGCTCGGCTGTCATTCTGGAATTCTGTAAATGTCTATTTTAAATGTCTATGCACAAACATTACCTGATAGGGTCTGAGACTTTCAGGTTGTTCTTCTGAATGTAGTCCCTTGACAGTGTGCTCCAACCAAACACTAAAGGCCATCTGAAAATGCCTCTTTGGAAATTGTCCACCAGGACGTAGCTGTTAAGTAAGAGAAATCGCTGTTCATTGTTAAGTAGTTTAATGACATATAAAGAATTAGTACAAAAACGATGCAGAAAGTGGGTCAGACAAAAATCTGTTCTTATGGGGAAAAATTCAGTCTTTGCTCAGGGGATTTTTTTGAAAACTTCAGTGTCACTGCTGGACTGAACCAAAAACCAAAAATGTCCAGCCACCAGCATCCTGTGATAACTGATGAGAGATCAGAGGATGACCAACACGAACTGTGCAACAGAAGAGCTACTGCAATAAGGTAGGTGTGTCCAGTAGCGTTTACGGAGCCCAGCAGCACTGCTGCACACACACTAGTACAAAACACACTAACGCCACGCCACCACCACATCAGTGTCAGTGCAGTCTTGTGAATGATCCACTATCAGGGCCGTTTTGGAGTAAAGGGGACTAACAAAGTACCTTTGTGAAGAAAGTGGAACTTATAAAAATGAATGTACAAACATGGATGTGTGCCTAATAAAGTGGCCGGTGAGTGGAACGGTTAGATACAACAGATAAATATCAGTTACCTCATGTCCTTGTCACTGATGACCTCGATGACAGGACAGGCTACTTTCCTGTGGTCCGTGTAGACCCTCTCTAGCAGCGGCTCCAACCAGCCCACGTTACACTCGATATGGGAGTCCAGGAACGTCAGCACGTCGCCTGAGAGAGAGAGAAGCATGATTACCTACCACATTCCACATGGACATGCGCTAGAGTAACTGGTTGGATATTCAAAACAGGATTACGCTGACATTACAAGACACCTTCATACTGGGGTCATCTTGAGCAACCAGTTGACCTAATGCACGTCTTTGACATTTGTGCATTGGCTACACTTCTGAAAAACCAGAACGTTCATTTTTAAGCAGTATGTAATAAATAAACAATAATGTTGTTCACCAAACATAAAATCAACAATCGTGAGAAGATTTTATCATGAGCTCAATATCGCGGATCAAACTGAACAGCGTCTCGTTACGCCTAGTTTCTATGACTGTTGTTTGGTCAGTGTTTACCCTTTGCCTCGGCAGCCCCGACCATCCTCGCCCTGATCAGCCCATGTCTCTCTTTGAGACGGATAATCCGGACTTTAGGAAACTGGGCCATGTAGGCATCCAGGCCTTCTTTCAGGTAGTCTAGAACATACACAGAGCAACAAATGCAAAGTCATTAGAGTACAACAGCTCATCGTCTCTAGTTGTACTGAACAGTTTGACACACTACAAACATAATCTGCGCAGACTCTTGCCATGTCTGTCCACACACCTTTGGTACTGAAGTCGTCCACCAGGAGAATCTCTTTAAGCAGGTGAGCTGGTGATCGGTTCAGCACACTATGGACCGAGCGCAGTAGAGTGGACCAAACCTCGTCCACAAAGCAGAAGATTACACTGGTCGTAGGCAGGTGATCGGGAATCAGCTGGTCTTTGCATCTGCACCAGATATAAGAATGAGTATTTTGTTAACTGCATACAGGTTTTTATCATTGCTGTTGTCCAAGCACGTTCCAAAAAAAAAAAAAAAAAAAAAGTTGGGGTGGTATCAACACGTGATTCTAACCGTCATTTGGTACAAAAGCAGCATCCAGGAAAGGCGGAGTCTTTGAGGAGCAAAGGTGGGCAGAACACCTACAAATGTCCCTCAAAAAAAAAAAGGCTGGAAGGGATTTAAACATTTCAGTCCTAGCTTTTTCTAATTCGACTTGTTTTGTGTCTTGTTGATAAACGCATGGATTTTGCGATTAAAAAAAGCAGCTTTGATTTTAGTTAGTTCAAAAAATAATAATCAGAAACGCAAATGAAAAGTCAAAGAAGAAAGTTGATGCAAACTTAATTATGGTGATTAAACAGGCAGTGATATATTCATAGGGGTGAACAGAAGCATGTGGGCAAACCGAGGCATGGACAGGATCAGATTATCCAGCAGTTCTTGTGAGATTGCCTCCATATTCATTTTCATTCATTCATCCATACTCGTATCCCCCAATTTTTAGAGCACTGTATTTCATCTTAAAACAATAGATGTTACTCTAATACCTTAATGTACTATTCTGCATTAATGCTGCCATCACAGAAACTGAAAATGACTTTTGCCAAAGGCAAACTAACACTGAATGATGGCAGGGCAGCATGGTGGCTTTGTGGGTAGCACCGATGCCTCACAGCAAGAAGGTCCCAGATTCAATCCAAGGTTTCCTGCCCTTGTGCCCAGAGTTGCCGTGTGGGCACTGGCTGGCCCGAGACCCCATGTGGATTAAGTGAATGATAATGGATGGATAGTTGGGTGGATGAAAGATGGCAGCACATTAACAAACCTATGCCTGTCCTTTCCAATAACTACATTACAAGCTTTTCCAACTTTGGAGACCTAGTCTGGCTTTCACAAATCTCTTATCCTAGCTGTATCAGACACATTTTAGATGAACTGGAATGTCAAGAGTCAGCCATGGCTTACTGTCCTACATTAGCACCTGACCCCATGGCCAACAAAGGCTTTGTAGTAGCAAAGAGTGACAAAATGCATTCTAACCCCTAGCTTTTTGGATGCAATAAGCGGGTTTCTACAACCTGTCTGCTTGTAAGTGTGTCTAATTAAGCGGTCAGTAATGTGCAAGGTTGTCCGGTGGTAACTTTTAAGTCATAGACGGTATAGGGGACGAGGTACTTACGAAGGAGGACGGGTGTCTGGAATGGCCCTGTCCACTGGGATCTGGTCGCTGAGGTAAACGTTGAAGTAGCCTTCACTCCATCTGCGCCTGCTCTCTGCTTGCATGTCCAGCGGCACCTTTGCCGCCTGGCCGTACTGCCCCGGTGCTTGGGCATCCCTTGGCTTAAGGGTTAAATCCAGGTTCAATACGTTATGAAACCCACCTGACTTACTGACAGACGTAGAGTTCAGTTTCACACTTTGTGGGTTGTGGGTGGGTGACCGCGGTTTCACAGTGACTTGCAACAAGGTAGATTTGTACGGAGGGCCGTGACCCTTACTTCCCTTATCAAACCCTAAAACAGGTTCTGTGGATGCTTTTGCAGGGTGTGTTTTCAAGGTGTGGTTGGATTTTACACGTACACCAACATGTTGAGCAGCTGTAGTGTCCTGCACCGGCACTTTACGGGGGACTTGGCTGTCTTTGTTGAGGTCACTCTGAAGTTTCACACTTTGGTTCTGATGTCCACCAGTCCCCTTTGCTTCCTTCACCTTCTGCGTGTCTGTGTTTTCTGAAGTTTTCAAACGTTTGCTGTCGCTTTGTTTCTCCAAAGTAGTTTTTAAGTCATTTTTAGGTTGTTCTGTCTTTACCGGAACTTTTGGCTCGGTCGGCACTTTCTCCTGTTGTTTGACCTGAATCGGGGTTTTCCTTCCCCTGTAGATCTGTACAACTTTACTTTCCAGCTGTCGTGACACTGTAGACTTCGCCTCGACCTTCTGGATAGGATTTCTGAAGTTATTAGCCTTTCCTTCTAGTCTTCGCGCCACTTCTCTCTCTTTAATCACAACTTCTTTCAGTCGTTGTCCGTTCTGGTCCGAAAAAGAGAGTCTTAGAGCTGCCATGTCGAAAAGCAGCCAAACCACAGAAGCGACGAAGATGAAGGCAAGAATCCTTCCACTCCCTCTTAAATACTTCCTAAGCCTCATTTTAGAGTGGTTTCAGTCCCGAATGCGAGTGAAGCGACGTGTGGGGCAGTCTGTAAAACTGGGTGAGTCCTTTAAAGTTGTGTCTGCGTGGCAACATCGCTTCAGCTTCTTTCCAAGCTTACTTTCCTTGACTTTCTCATTTCGTGCAGATCCTTAATCTGGAGTCCATAACAAAGCTAAAAAATTGACCCGGTCATCAAAATAGTATCAAAACGTCACTCGGTGTCTCAAAACATCTCACACGACGAAACCAAGTCGTACACAGACCGCCTCATACACGTCTACAGTCACACGTCGGCCAGGTACGTCCGAAATTAATGCTGCGCCTTTAGAGCGGGTTGCCAGATTGCACTGGTTTGGTTCCAGCAAATAATACCTAGAATAGGCGGAAAAAAAATACTTTTAAAGGAAGTCTGACTATCCTCGGTCGTCCAAAGACAAGCAACAGAGGTTTTAGTCATATACTATGTTTTGAAAAGTCTAGGGATTCTCCTTGGTCACATACTTCATGTACATTTCATTTCCTAACACGATTACTTCCTCTAAACTCAATGCCACGTTCCATGTGAGGAAAGCCACATACATCGTTTGCACCTGTGACCCGATTTTTTTGTCACTCCGTAGGTCCTTTGTGGAGTTTTGTTTTTGTTGGTCTTTAATTGAATTTATTTGGAGTTCAAGTCATCCTTCTTGCTTATATTCCTTTGTCATAGCTTTGTAACTATAGCAAAGAATGTTTCACTGATATAGCTTTGCAATAAAGGGTATGATTCCTGTAAAGTGTGTATTTATTCAACTTTTGTATGTACGAAACACTGCATACTAGGACAAAACAGAATAACATTAAAGTGTAGTACAAATGCAGTGATTTACTCCCAGCGTTGAACATTTCACAAAGAGAAGCAAATAAAAGTGTCATTTTTAAAATTCTTTTGTAAAAGCAGACCTGTAAGAAGAACAGCACAATCAGCCGCACAGAATGTAAAAATTAACAAAGTGGCTTATAAAGTAATGTAATGGCAATATGAAATAATGGAAATGGAAATAATGGTTATTTATATATTACATTTATATGATATTCCAGTGCTTGAAGTTTTACAGAATTACTTTACCGGCCACATACGTTCCTATACTTGATTTGCTGCCTCCCGTTCGGTGCTGGAAAAAGCTCATCTATTGGTTGTCGACATTTTTCCATTTTATGCTGTTGAGGAATAAATGCACAGGAGCCCAACAGCGACCCCCACTGTTGACTTGCGGTTAGAGCAGCACTTTAGATACTGAATAATCCAGTATTTCAGTGGGCAGAGTGGGACGCTTGAGCTTAATACATATTGTTTTCACATAATCAAAAGTTTTACTGATCAGAAATATTGATGAGATAATCTCTGGGATGTCAGTGTGACTGAGCCAAATTCAAAAACGGAAGCCTAAGAAAGTGAATTACAATAACACTAAAGGGGGTATGAAAGTTATAAGAAGCTATCCTGATTTAGGTTTACTACCTCTACCAGATAATCTAAAACATTTTTTGTAAGAATTTCTACTATTCCACTTTACCAGTGGCAATTGTAAAGTGGGACAGGGAGTTATTGTTAAAGTGGGACAGCAACCCAGACAGAAAAATCAACACTGGTTCAACGCTATCTGGGAAATTATTATTATTAGTCCTTCCAAAGCACTATTTGACTTTTACCTTTGTCCATATATTGCATAAATACCGTAGTTTGTATTTAAGATTTGTTGGT
>JAUZST010009801.1:5000-12769 GCA_034779995.1 Parotocinclus haroldoi | reverse complement strand
ATTAGGTAATTTGGGACTAGATTAAGGATTATGTATTAAGTTTAGTTTTAGGGATTAGGTGTAGGATTATGGATTAGAGATTATGGATTAGGTTTAGTATTAGGGATTAGGTGTATGATTATAGATTAGGATTAGGGATTAGATTAGGTAATTTGGGACTAGATTAAGGATTATGTATTAAGTTTAGTTTTAGGGATTAGGTGTAGGATTATGGATTAGGGATTAGATTAGAAAATTTGGGACTAGATTAGGGATTATGGATTAGGTTTAGTATTAGGGATTAGGTGTAAATTTGGGACTAGATTAGGGATTGGGCATAGTATTAGAGATTAGGTGTAGGATTATGGATTAGGATTATGGATTAGATTAGGTAATTTGGGACTAGATTAGGGATTAGGTGTAGGATTATAGATTAGGGATTATGGATTAGGTTTAGTATTAGGGATTAGGTGTAGGGTTATGTATTAGGGATTATGGATTAGATTAGGTAATTTTGGGACTAGATTAAGGATTATGGATTAGGTTTAGTATTAGGGATTAGGTGTAGGATTAGATGTAGAGTTACACGTCGTAGCTTAGGTTAAAGCATCTTTACCCCTAAAAATCTCGCCAAGCTTGGGCGACAGTGGAAAGGAAAAACTACTTTTGTACAAAACAGAGAATTGTAAACGTGTTTTTTTTGTGTTGTTTGTGTTGTTTGTGTTGTTCTGTGAGGAACAGCTACATCAGAAACCTCCACTTTCCCACTAAACCTATTAAAGGTGAGGTAAGGGCGCTGACGTTCGGCCAATCGAAAAACCGAAAATCTCTATCCTGTAAGTGTGCTCGTCAGAAACCGTTCCTGAGGCTCCATCGGTTCCAGTCTCATAAGCGTTTTCTCTCACTGTCCTGCTGTTCGCAGTCGATAAACACCGACCGTTTCAGACTGATATTAATCCAGCTTAGAGCAGATCGATGTAACGTGACCCGACTACGAGGATCTTCGGAGGAGCAGCCGCGTTTACGGCCGAAAGCGAGAGCGGCGCGAGCAATTACACAGAAGAGAGGCGAGCGACAAACGGGAGTGCATCGTGGGAAATGTAGTTCTAAAGTATCTGCCAAGTGATTAGAGGAGCGGGCGCTGGAGCGTGACGGGACGAGCCGAAGCGACACGCCCGAGGGGGCCCATTAGCAGTGCATCATGGGAAGCGTAGTGAGGACAGATTATTAAAACGCAGGCGCCGCGTACGTTCCCGTTGTGCCGTCCAAACGGGTGAGTCCCGCGCGATTTCGGTGAGTTCTGAGGCGTAATAATGAAGCGCAGGCGTTGAGACGCACAAAGCGGCGGGATCTTGATTGTCCTCTGACGTTTGGCTCAAGGGCGAGCGATTCGTCTGGTGAAACAGCTGAGACGAGCGGAAGTGCGCTTTAATGGTGACAGATGCATCGATCTGTTCCGAGTGGCTGTTCATACTTTTGCCCCTCATCAATTTCTAACTGGGGATTAGGTATAGGGTAAGGGATTAAGATGTTCCATAATTAGGGATTGGAGATTAGGTGTGAGATTTGGGTTAGGTTTAGTATTAGGGATTAGGTGTAAGATTACAGACTGTAAGTGTTAGTGGATTAGAGATGATGCGTAGAGTTCGGGATTAAGGGATTAAGGATCATGGCCTGTGGGTTTAGTATCAGCTTTAGATCGGGGATTAGGTGTAAGATTAAGGATAAGGATTAGATTAGGGAATTAGGGATTAGATGAAGGATTACGGATTAGGTATATGGTTGTGGATTAGGGATGAGCATTAGGGATTAGGTGTAGGATTATGGATTAGGATTAGGGATTAGATTTAGGAAATTTGGGACTAGATTAGGGATTGGGTATAGTATTAGGGATTAGGTGTAAAATTATAGATTAGGATTAGGGATTAGATTAGGTAATTTGGGATTAGATTAGGAAATTTGGGACTAGATTAGGGATTGGGTATAGTATTAGGGATTAGGTGTAGGATTATAGATTAGGATTAGGGATTAGATTAGGTAATTTAGGACTGGATTAGGTAATTTGGGACTAGATTAGGGATTGGGTATAGTATTAGGGATTAGGTGTAGAATTATAGATTAGGATTAAAGATTAGATTTAGGAAATTTGGGACTAGATTAAGGATTATGGATTAGGTCAGTTTCCATCAGGGACGTAACCGTCGCATTGATCTCTCAGTTGGGGGGGAAGTTAAAATGCAGGAACTCGAACACGTCCACAAAAAGTCTCCTAACACCGCGTATCATTTTTGGGCGTGCCGTCTACCGAGGAGTTTCGACAGATTGTACCAAAACATGCCTAAAGCACTTAAAACACAAGTCAGGAATATATCATGTCATTTACTAAAGAAAGTTCGAAAGCTGGTCGAGAGCCGGCTGCTGCCCCCGGACGTGGGAATCGACGGGATCTGGCAACCCGGAAATGAAATGCAGCGCAAATGAAACGCCTGCCAGTGACTCTGAGCTCCCAAATGCAGTAAATGCTCGAGGGAATGAATCATTTGAATAAAAATAAGGATCGTGAAACAGTAACGATAAAATAAGGAACTTAAGCAGATGGAAGCACCCCGGGGAGACGGATCGCAAAAAAGACAAAGACAAACAGGGACAGGGCCCATGGCGGGAAGATGGAGTCCTTGAGTATGTTACCCCCTAGCTTGAGTCCTGTTTTAGTTTTGTTGGTCTGTCCCGAAGCTTTTTAGGACTCGTTGGCAAAGGAATTTTAGTAGAAATGAAAATCCTAACAGCCACTTAAATGAGGCGCTTCCTTATCTGCTCAAACCCAGCTCGAAATACTCAAGGAATTTCACAGTTTAAGCAGATGGCAGTACCCGGGCGAGATGTTACGACTCACCATGGCCAGCGGGACGATGCCGGACAGCTCTCTCTGGACGACGTGGATTCTGGTCTCCGTTTCCTCCGATGTCACTCTGATGCCCGGGTACTCGACCATCCAGGAGATCAGCCCGCTGCCCACCGACTCCACGATCGAGTCCACCTCCAGATCCACCTGCATCACCCTCTGCCAGCCAGGCTCCACCCTGCAGGGAAACACAAACCGTGGTGGTCAGGAGCAGTAGGAACTATCCCCCCCCCCCAATGGTGTGTTTTTATTCTCAAATATTATGATTTTATTCTTAAAGTACCACAATTATGTAATCTAAATATTATGGTTTTATTCTCAAAATGTTATGATTTTATTCTCAAAGTATTACGAGATTATTATCTAACTATGATGATTTTATTCTCAAAATATTATGATTTTATTCTTAAAGTACCACAATTATGTATTTTAAATATTATGGTTTTATTCTCAAAATGTTATGATTTTATAAAAAAAATATGACAGTTTTATTCTCAAAATATTACAATTTTATTATCTAAATATTATGATTTTATTCTCAGTATACTACGAGTTTATTATATAAATAGGATGATTTAATTCACAAAATATTACGATTTTATTCTAAAAATACTACAATTATATTGTCTAAATATTATGATTTTATTCTCAAAATGTTATGATTTTATTCTTAAAAAACTACAATTTTATTCTCAAAATATTATGATTTTATTCCTAAAGTACCACAATTATGTAATCTAAATATTATGGTTTTATTCTCAAAATATTAAGATTTTATTATCTGAATATTATGATTTTATTCTCAAAATGTTATGATTTTATTCTAAAAAATACAACAATTATATTATCTAAATATTATGATTTTATTCTCAAAATGTTATGATTTTATTCTCAAAATGTTATGATTTAATTCTAAAAATCGTTTATTATCTAAATACGATGGTTTAATTCTCCAAATATTATGATATAAAATCTTAAAATAAATATTTTTTAAAATTATTATCAACATATGACAATTTCATTCTCCAAATATTCGAATTTTATTCTAGTCTTTTTGGATAAATACCGTAGACGGAAATGTCATTCCCAGAACGCAGATCTAACGCCAGCGGACCGTATCAAACTTTTCTAACAAATTGCCGTTGGTATCGGAGCATGGCACGGTGATACACTCAGCCGCTCCTCACATTTAGCATTTCCAATTTGCATATTCATTGGATTCCTTGATGAGGGTTAAAGTGGTGTCGATTCTGTACCTCTTCCCTACAGCTTCAGGACATCCCACATTCAATTTATTAGCCGGAGCAGAAAAACATATAGAAAAAAAAAAAAGTCGATAATAAATGGGAGGAAACAAAGCACTGGAGGGAACAGAGCGAATAAAGCAATAATAAACAGAAACTGGAACTATTCAAGTTTATAAAGTTTTCTCTAAGTGAATTTCAAATTCATTAAGAAGAAACGTTTCAGAGCGGCCTGAGCGGAGAGGAAGAAACTTACACGTTACACTCATAACGGATCAGCACAAAGTGATCAAAAAGAGAGAGTGGCGCCTGTTTTCGGCTCCTGCCCACCCTGGCTAGGGTCGCCCCGGCAGCCTCCCAACTGGCCATGAAGGAGGCGCCTCTGGGACTCGAACCCTGATTATCCAGGAGGGTGACGAGTTAGTGAGCTATAGAATCCTTCCACACTGGTTTAATCATTTTATCCGACTTTACTCTGCGTAAAATGATTTGTTTTTAAGCACTGGGACGCCTCAGTAGGGGGGAAGGGTGACGGGGCCGGTGAGAGAAGAGCCAACAGGTCAGTCTAGGATTAGTTTTGGGAGCACAAACCCCACCCCCGGCAACCCACAAAGATTCCTGCGTCTACCTGCGGAACGCCCAGTTACCTGACTCGGTATTATCTTATTTACTCTGAAATAAATATTGGTGTTAAAGAATGGGCGGGGCCTCTCGAATCTATTCCAACCCCAGGTCGATGATTGTAAATTTAAAGCCGAGCTGCAAAGGAAAAGAAAAAGCTTAGAGCTTAGAAAAAGTTTGAAAAACCGTCGCATTTAGCTTTATCTTACCCGGCGTCTCTGCCCGGCAACAGCCTAGCAACAACTTAGCAATTACATAGCAACCATGTAATAAAACCCTATCATCCACTTATCAACCAGTTTAAAGCAAAATAGCAACAGCCTAGCAACCACATAGCAACCATGTAGTAAAACCCTATCATCTACTTATCAACCAGTTTAAAGCAAAATAGCAACAGCCTAGCAACCACATAGCAACCGTGTAGTAAAACCCTATCATACACATATCAACCAACTTAGAGCAACATGGCAACAGCCTAGCAACCCCATAGCAACCGTGTAGTAAAACCCTTTCATCCACTTAGGATCAGGATCTTTTTTGGAAGGGTAGCAGCCAAGACACCACTTTTTCACAATGAACAGTCAAAAAGTACCATGAAGCGACCGATCCAAGACCAACCCATTTCTTGATCCCCAGGTGCCAGTTGGCAGTCCCGGGCAGGGCACTCACTCCGACACTGGGACCCACTAATTGAGCAGCCTGTTATGGGAGCCAAAAAGGATAAGAGGAGGGCTACGCAGGATGATGTGGCTAATAAGCACACATCAACGTAACAGCATTTAAAGCCTGAATCCGTGAAGGAGGGAGAGGTGTGATGTGCCTGGCACTGGCAACCCTGGCAGTGCAGCAGGTACCCTTACCTAGCTTTGTGATAAACTTCTACCCAGGGTCTCTGCCAGAGGCGAACATTAGTCCTCTGACACTCTCCTTTTATCCTTCAGACGTGTTGCTGCTCTTCAAATAAAGTCTAATTAAAATCCATGTTGTTCATTCTTCTAATTTGGTGTAAGGAAAACATCGGCTTGCTCGTTGCCGTGGTGACGCTCCTACGCTCTCACACAGGTACGCTGGTGTAAAACTACGACGGCATGACAAACAAGCGGCAGAATAAAACAATAAAGGTTCAGAGAAGCAGGACAGAGGTCTGGAATCTCAACAACAATGGACAACATTAACAAAAAAAAAAACCTAACCGTAAATATCTGGACAGCTACATGTCCCTTAGGCATAAATTACTGGAAAGTTAAAAGACTAACAGCCATACCTATATGAACATCTGGAATCCTTTTACATTTACTGCAAATATCTTAACAAAACCGTGGAAATATTTGGACAGCTCACTGATCTTTAGCCATAAATATCTGTACAGTTAAAGACCATAACTATCCAGATGCCTAAATGACCTTTGGTCAAACGTATTGGCAATAGCCTAGCAACCACTTAGCAACCACATAACAACCAAGTAGCAATAGATAAGCAACCATGTAGCAGCATTGCAACAGTCTACCGAAAACCTTTGTACCACATAGCAACAGCCGAGCAGCCACTTAGCAACCATGTAGCAACCCTGTGGCAAAACTATATCATCTGCTTAGCAACCACTTAGCAACCACATAGGAACAGCTGAGCAGCCACTTAGCAACCATGGGGCAACCCTGTGGGTCAGAACACTGTCTGGCTATCTGCTTAGCAGTCACTTAGCAACATCTTAGAAACCACATAGCAACAGCCTAGCAATAGCCAACAACCACATAGCAACAGCCTAGCAACAACTTCGCAACCATGTAGTAAAAACCCTACGATCCACTTATCAACCAATTTAATGCTACATAGCAACAGCCTAGCAACCATTTGACAACCACATAGCAACAGTTTAGAAACAACATAGCATCAGCCTAGCATTAGCCAACAACCATGAGGCAACAGCCTAGCAACAACTTAGCAACCGTGTAGTAAAACTATATCATCTACTTATCAACCAGTTTAAAGCTACATAGCAACAGCCTAGCAACAACTCAGCAACCACATAGCAACCATGTAGTAAAACTCCCCGAAGCGACCGATCCAAGTTTCTGCGTCCGATCGTCCTGAGACTTTTGCCCAGTGCTGTAACTGAGCTGGATTAAAGTATAGTATGAGTGAAGTATCTGTAACAGCTCTGTAGTACGGTACATAACGTGGTGATGTCACTGTGCTGTTATGTAAGCCGTGTACAGACGTGCTTAGTGGACCGGCGGCAGCACAAAAAGCAGGACCCATCATTAACCATCAGAAATTTATTAAGCCTGTTATTTCAGAATAAAAGCAGGACAAGGCACGGCTGCAGCACTATCGCATTAAAGCGAGCTTATGTAAGCACTGCCAGCACGACTTCAATTTAAGTCTGCAACAAACAAGCGAAATCTGCACCAGACTCCGACACGTGCCGGGGTACGGGAGAACGAGCCGAGCGTGATGACTTTGGGGAAAGGAACATAAAAGTTGTGCTGAGACACAGAGCGAGGGATTCTGCTCAACGTGCAGTTTCTGTAGAACCCGAGACGAGCCGCTGGGAGGAAGCGCATTTCGGTGATGGAGGAATCTGAAGGAGGTGAGTGCACGAACAAAGCAAGGAGGAGACAAAGGGAAAGAAAAGGGTCACGGGTACAGAAACACAGGAGTATTAAAAGCTTGAAGGACCTCTGTAATTAGGTCAGGAAAAAAAAAAACCCCTGCGACCAGAGATAAAACGATACACGGATGAGTAAAGGAAAATCAGATCAGAGGGAGTAAAGGACGGCCAGTTGGGGTTTGGCCATTCTGATTGACAGCCAGACCGACCGGTCTGTTTTCCAGGATGATGGCGATAAATGACCATCGTTCACCTCACACCTCAGCAGCCACCAGCTCTTCACCCGCAGGACATTTCAATAACGAGCGATACCGGGACCACCTGCGGCCAGCTCATCAGACCACGCCCACCTTCTAGCACGTTCTGTCACTCCTCCTTGCTCATCGTCCGGTCCGCTTACCTGGTTGTGATC
>JAUZST010009800.1:0-12769 GCA_034779995.1 Parotocinclus haroldoi | reverse complement strand
CTAGTCTTACTTCTCGTTTTTGGTGAGTATTCATCCGCTGAGTAAATACGCTATTTACTGTAAATCATCATATTTTAGGATTTATAACATTCCTTTATTGTTAGAATTAATTATTTATTTATTTATTTTTATAATAAATTTTTAAAAGTCCATAAAATACATGTATATGTATGCGTCAACTCTACCACACGTACTATGCATGCGCAGCTCGAGTTCCGCGAAATGTTTTTCACTAATATTTTTTTGAAAACCCAAGATGCACCGAGTCCGCGAAAGGTGAACCGTGAAGTGGCGAGGGAACACTGTATATAATTAGATATAATTCGATATTATGTAAATCAGTGTTGAGACACCTAGGACAGACCCTGCATGGTGGAGACATGGAGACAGTGGAGACCGTCCCACAGATTGGTGGATTTGAGTTTATCTTTCCACCTCTGTTCATGTTCTTATGAGTTGTTTGTTTCGTGTAGATAACACAACGCCGGGGGTGGATGAAGGCACTTTGCTTACAGCACTCACCATCTTTCTGCTATGTGCCAACGCTGAAGTCACCACTGTAGAGCCACTGAAGACACGCTGCATCACCAAGTTCCAGGCTAGCCTACAGTCCAAAGACCCAGCGGTGAGTACAGAGCAAATAATGGAAACATCGTTCAGTTATCGATAGTTTAACAACCTTCACCGGAACATTGTAGACATTCTGGGAAAATGGCGAAAAAAAAAAACAACATTCAAATTTGGGGCATTTGGCAGACGTCCTTATCCAGAGCGACTTACAACTCATACAGTCTTACAATTCGAGCAATCGCGGGGTAAGGACCCAACTGTGGCAGCTTGGCAGAGGTGGGATTTAAACCCTGGACCATCAGGTCCAGAGTCCAGTACCATAACCCCTAGGCCACCACATTCCCTTTATATTATGACACATTGACATGCATGTCATACAAGACATGCCCTTAATCAATCCAGAAACCTTCTCTTCACTCAGAATGATTGATTAAGTAATCAGATTTGTTAGCAGAATTATTACAAGTAGTTTAAGTGCCTTCTCGTAGTGCCGTGACTTGGTAAATGTAAGTATCTTTTAAGAAGCTGTTATTTTTTTTCTATTGTGTTACTTTTTACTTACCGAGTTTCTAGGTGACTGTTTAGCTCAACTTGTTTATTGCTGTCCACATACAGATGAAAGAAACTAAATATTTATTACATATCGAAAGCTGATTTCAAATCAGGACTTGTAGCTACTGGCCAATGCCTTCTAATACCCAGTGTTAATAATCTTATTGTTTTATTATATAACAGTTATATAATAACACTGTGTAGTATACTGGTTATTAAGTAAATAACCAAAATACTGTGGTGTTTCCTGTACATTTCCTATATTTTTTTTTTACTGTTTACTGTTAAGATGGGTTATTTACATACCTTCACTCTAAATATTCATGCAGAACTTTGAGTCGCTCAGCGCCTTCCCCCACAGTACCTCACATTCTCTCTCGCACACACAAAACCATTTACGGAACGAGAAATTGTCTTTTATGCGACAGCGCAAAGTATTTCTTTGTATGTTCAAGACACTAGCAGGTATTTGAAAAGGGAGCAGGAAACCGACAATCCTGCTAAAGCTGTGAAATTCCGGTTTGCAGTTCTCCTCTCTGTCATGTGCTTGTTATAAAGATGCAGTTTTCTTACTCTATACCTACTTCAGCTCATCAGCTAAGCATTTCTCTTAGCACAATTAAAGCACGTTCAAAAATGTATGGTCTCTGCAGGTGATCTCTATTCCAAGCTAAAATGTGGTGAAATTATTAAACCAATTACTGAAAGTAAAAATACGAAGCAAAATACAAAACGTTTTAAGAAATGAACTAAAAATGTAAAAACCTAAACCCCATCAAACGTGCGATGTACATACAGACGTGGTAAACCTGTAATGTTCACAGTAAGATTATTAATCACAGCCTTTCCACTCCGTACGCCATTATTTATACTACAGGTCCGGAGCCAATGTTACCAGTTGCTGGCATCAGTGTTTCAGGGACCAGCTGCAGTGTCAGAGCCATTTATACGGGTACTAGGACCTCAGCTGCTAGCTGTACTTCAGGAAGTGGAGAAGAACCGTCCCCAGAGCGCCATCGAGCTCCAAGCAGTGCAGGATGGAGTCAGGGCCATGGAGGCATTAGTTCTTGCTGCCCAAGAAACTCACCGTGAGTATATTATTCTTAGTTTAGATATCAAGGTTATATTTGTAAAGGTTGTAATGAGGGCCACAAAAATTAGTCGTGTTCATCAGCAATAATTTGTCCACTCCCAATTTGAGTGCCAACGTCGATATGTAGATATATGGTTGCTACTAGATTCTTTATATATATATATATATATATATGCGTGCGTGTGTCTCTGTGTCTGCAGCACTGACCCTTTTGGGAGTAAGTCCTGGAAGTGGATCATGTCCACAATGACATTAACGTTGTCCTTAGCTGCTGAACACAAGTTGTGCTTCGTGTAGCAGTCGCGCTGGAGCTGGAACACCATGTCCTTTATGGCCAGGCACTTTCGACTGATGCAGCTGAATTTGTGCCTCAGGCCGTGAGCCATGCATTTCAATGCGTCTTTGATGAAAGACTTGCCCTAAAAGCACACAAGATTCGATTTTGTCACAAATTACCCATTTCTTAAGTATACAGCAGACTTCTTGCTCAAGATTTTATTTTGTCACACCTGCCAGCAGTGCAATTCACACTCTATACTTAAGCAGAGGGCCTCTTGTTTCAGCTGAAATTCTTTCCATGCAAATTAAGAGCTCATTTATGCTTTAACACAAGGGATATGGCCCCTCCGTGACGCAGAGCAGACAGCATTTAGAGACTATGTTTCAAGCTGTGTACTTGCTCTGAATCCACCTGCGACTCATGAAACCAGAGATGTAGCTGAGGTTGTGAGGTTATCCATCACCTGCCAAGAAAGGAACAGGACATGACCTCTTTTAAGGTAGCACTACAGGGTGAGGTGGCCTGTTTACCTGGGAGTCGAACTTGCCGGCGTTGTGCAAGAATGTCAGGCAGATCTCCTGCAGTCCACGGATTTCGCACGAGTTGTTCTCGAAACATTCGAACACGCCACAGCCCACGTCCCCGGCATTCACCAGGCAGTGCTGGATCTCAGCTGCAACAAAGAGAGAATGTTAATCCTCAAGTAATTCGTGTCAGATATTTGAGGCTAATCCTAAGATGCATTGACAATGGTTACAGATAAAAGTGTGTACTTCAAATGTTTAGTTCTTAAATAAGAATGGAATTCACCGAAGGACTTGATGTAAACCTAAATAACACGTAAGCGTAATGACATAACCTTCGCTTTATGTGCTGGTTTCATTGGAAGAAGATCATTTGGTGCCTATTGTGGGATCCGTTTCTCCCCTGAAAATGTAAGCACTGTATTTAGAGGACAAATTTAGCACAGAGAGAGTGTACAGCTGAGGTAAGTAAGGTATGCTATTAAAGTCAAACTGAGAGGCATCTGGCAGTGGATACCCAAGCTGTGGAAACGCTAGGTTAACTATATAGAGGACACGATGAGATTATGTTTATCTTACTTTAGGAATTAGTAAATGCAGTAAATCTTTAGATGTAAAACAGGGACCTATGAAGTTAGTGGGCAAACTGGTTGGACATTAGAATTACTGTGAAGCATTCTTTATTTCCTGTCAGTCTGGTGGTGCAATGCAGATACCTTTATGGTCTACCATTAGTATGCCATGATCATAACATATAAATAAAGATTGAATATGCTTGTGTATAGTGAACCAATGGACATATCTGCGCGTACATGCATGCAAGTGCAAAAATTTAATTAGGATTGGGTTTTTTTTTTAGTATCGCCATCAGCAGCTATTTCAGTGACACACTCAAGGTTATCTCGAGACTAGTCATCTATACCCTCAAGTTGATGCCAGTTCACCTCTGGACTGTGGTAGGAAACTGGAGTACCTGGAGTAAACCCACCCAGAAAACTCCACACAGGGGTCTAACCCAGGATTTACTTGCTACGAGTCACCGTGCTGCACATTTAATTAGGAAGAGGCTCTGACACAGCACTGAGACATTTCATGTTTAAAGGCTGTACCTATCCAAACTTTTCTTCTACAGACAAAACTGAGTAATAGTCAAGTCAAATACCACTTAATACTAATGCTTTCCAATGGAGCATTATCGCAAAGCAGCTTCATAGTTTTAGATGTTCTTCTAATAACTATCCCAGATTGAGCAAGCCTAGGGCGGCAGTGGAAAGGAAAAACTTCAAAAAGAGGCCATCCTTTAGTTGGTAAATGTAAGAATTAAACTAATTTGTCTAGTCAAATAAGTTCCTAGTAATAGTTTAAATAACAGGTACTGCCCGAAGGAACAGTGCAAATTCAGACACTTAACTATGCAACAGGGATATGAATTAACTGAGTTTTAAAGTTAAATAACGTCCAGTTCCTCTGACTAAACACAGAATAGTATAGCACCCTTGCTATATCACCCCAATGATAAATGTTTGTATCCTAAAGTGTCCAATGCAACACTTTAGTGTCCTAAATACAATTACTTACTAGCTATTACAAAATGTTTGCTCTAGTCATGGCAGTGACATTATAAAATAATATAGAACACACGTACTTAAAGAGGTCATTGCAAACGTTTAATTATACAGGGACATTTCCAAAGTAATATATTTGTAATGATATCGGCAGCTTAACACATGATCCCTAACAGTATATAGTATTTATTTGTAAAGTAGGCAATGCTTAATCCAAACAGGTCTGTTAAATAAAGCTACAAAATATAGAAACTCAACTGTACATTTGGGAACAAAAGATTGTCGCTGACGCAATACCCCCAAGTTATAAGTTTCCTTATTTAGGTAGGACTAGTGTTGTACATAGCAAAATTTCAAAAAACATGATGATTCAGACATACATGTGTACCCCTATTTCTAGGAACAGTAGTGTGCGCGCGCGCGTGCGTGTGTGTGGGGTGTAACTTTACAATCCATTTAAGGACAACAGCTGAAGTTGCCTACATAAATGTGCCTTAAGGTTCACTGTTGCCCTTTTGATTTGTGAAAGGAAGATCTACTTATATATGTTTGCTGTCATGTTACTGTCCATAGCGAAAAGATTTACGCCGTAATTCATCATAATGCCTTCATTCTTACGTCACTTGCATCAAGCTGTATTACTCTAGTGAGACTGAACATCAAATTGCCAGTTGAAATAAGTGCATTCTGCTCGATAGGCTGATTGGTCTCACTTTTGAGAGTAAAAGATAGCATTTTGTCAACTTAAAGCAAACCAACGGACGTTGTATTGATTAGTTTTCCTGCAGAACCAATGATCGGGGACAGCAGTTCTGTCTCTCTCTCCCTCTCCCTCTCGCCCCACTCTCCCTCTCTTTTTTCCTGTGTGTGCGTGCGTTTGTGTGCGTGCGTGAGCTCGTGCGCGTGTGTGATGAAGAGGAAAAGTGAGCCGCTCCGTAGCTCCGTGCTGCTTGTGTTGGCGCGCACGCGGGGAATGCGGAGAGCGCGAGCCGGCCGCAGCCTGCATCGGGTTACACATTCAAGGAATCCACACCTCGCTACCTAAGTAACATGCACGCTGTAAATCAGTACAGCGTTTCGAATAAATACTGCGATATTCACTTAAAAAAACAGCCTACTCATTCATTGGGTTTTTTTTTCTCGTTTATAAAAAAAAATCACGAAGTAGCCTATCAATATGCGCGCGCATTTCATGACGTGATAGAATCCTTGCGTAAAATTCAACAAATGAAGAAACATTGCATTGCTTGAATTATATGGGTCAAAGACGAGCAAACAGGCTACTATATACCGAACGTGGATCAGAGACATCCTCGGGAATTCGTTTTCAGTGAACAGGTTGGTGTGGTTATTTTGTTTCTTGCACCATAGGATTTGGCTGGCTGAATTAAAGCCATGCATGTGGCTTGGATTTGGCGAAGAAAGCGTAGCCAAGCTCCGTCTGGACGTGCACAATGTCAGGGGTCGGTGCATCACTCCGCCCGGCGTGCAGCTCCAGCAAAGTTGGTTGGCTCCAAGTTATTTATTTGACAGGTATTCTGCTGGTTGTATCTTTTTGCAGACTGTAAACACCAGTACACGGAAAATGAAAGCCACACTCGAATACACACAGCGTATAGATTACCTATCTTCGCCTACCTTGTGCGAGCTATTAATAGTTTATGAAGATATTGGATATCTGTCCGTATCTCCGTATATTAACAATCTGATCGTCGTTCGGGGTGGTCGGAGTTCGCAGAATGACATTCTTCTGTCTGTGTTTATATTTTGTCCCGACATGAATAGCTAATTCAACGACAGCACTTTAATTTCACAGCTAAAAGCACCGTTCACTTTCTCTCCCCCCCCCCACAAACCACCTCACCTCACCTCACTTCACCTCACCTCACCAGCAGAGGTGAGGACTCCTGTTTATGTTTGAGCCACTCCGTCGATCGGTGTCCTACCTGTGTTGTGTAAGGAGAGCCGTCCTTTCTGACTCTGGCTTTGGCTCGGCGCTTTCTCCGGATGACTCTCGAGTCCGTCGGTTGTATCTGTTCCCTCCGCCAGCTTTACCGCGGAAAAAACGAGTAGCGCCACGGCGAATCTAGCAAACATTTTAAACTCGCGTAGGCTATAATAAATCGACTTTCCTAGAGCATGAGTGTGTATGCTGGCGTGTGTGAGTTAGGAATGCCTGAACTGAGACGGGACGGATGCTGCCTATATCTCCCGCGGTCTGGCCTGTCAGTGCTGATGAATCGGCCGAGCAGGTGTTGTCACGTCGCCGCGGCGCAGCGACCAATCACGGCCAAGTTTGGGGGGCGGGGGGCTGTGTATGTATATATGTGTGTGTGTGTGCGTGCGTGCGTGCGTGCGTGTGTGTGTGTGTGCGTGTAGGAGTGGGGGTGTTTGTGGGTGTGTCCATGGAGAAAGTTGCCCCCGTGTGCCATCATAAACTAAACCTGAATCGTAAAATCTGGAAGCGAGCGCCTGCATTTTAACTCTTCTGCAAGAATTTTAAATAAATTCTGGAGGTAAAGGTTTTTTAATTTTTTTTTATTTTAACCAGTTTTATGCATTATATTCAAGATCAGAGGCTATATGTCCTAATTCCATTGCTGTGATTAATTCCACTGCGTGAATGAAAACAAAAATGCATCTCTCTCTCTCTCTCTCTCTCTCTCTCTCTCTCTCTCTCTCTCTCTGTCTCTGTCTCTCTCTCTCTGTTTGTTCCTAAGGGAGAAAATCCAGCATATGAAAGTATTTTGATGTTTCTCCTCTGAGATCAGTCTAACAGAAAATTCTTAAAATGTAACCAGTTTTGAGGTGCAATATGTATTTTTCTTATACCCTAAATGGTTCTACGTATTGGGGACCTAAGCTATAGTCTGGCATATTTGTAGAGGATGAATTATGAATGACTCGAACTTTATATTATCTTGCGTGTGTGTTCAGGAAAATGTCACAGCTCTTTTGTTTAAATCATAGCCTACTTGATGTATATTATGATCAATCTTGTTAATGCTCAGCAGTTATAGATATTCATTTATTTCTTCCTTTTCATAACTGCTCAGTCAAAATCAGGGTCGCTGTAGATATAGCTTAAATATATTTTGCTTTGCAGACTAGCAGACAAGCATTTCGTGTGAAATGCTGCTAACAAACCTGATAAATGTGTGTGTGTGTGTGTGTGTGTGTGTGTGTGTGTGTGAGAGAGAGAGAGAGAGAGAGAGAGAGAGAGAGAGAGAGAGAGAGAGAGAGAGAGAGAGAGAGCTCATGTCAGTTCTCCATAGTTAGGTAGGCTTATATGTGTCATATAAAAAGTGTCATGCTAGCCATAAATGAGTGCATGCACATGGAGACGAACAGAAGGTGACATTTTACACTGGACCGCTCTGAAAAGTCACCAACCGACTTAATCATCTTCTGCCGCTATTGTGTCACTGTAGCCAGTGTGTGCCAAGTTCACACAGTGGAGAAAAGAGGGCAACTTTGCTAATGGCTGGCAGGGATTGCATCATTCAAGCTACCCCCACCCCCAAGGCAGCTGCTCCATACACATACACAAAAGCCATGTGAACGTGTTCACTGACTCCAACTGACTCTCTCTCTCTCTCTCTCTCTCTCCCCCTCTCTCTCCCTCTCTCGCGTGCACACACAATCAAAGTTGTATATTTTCATAAATGCCCCCCACACACAGTAGAACCTGTCAAATAGGTTTTGTTTTCACTTCTAATTTCTACAACTTGTTAGGAAGCTATACTGCTACAAGTTAATTACAAGACTTACTTACATTACTACATTATTTCTTTGAACCACAATCAAAACCTATTTCATTGCAAAGTCTAATAAAAATCTACAACATACAATACATTCAACGACTTGGTTAATACTGTGTAGAATCAGGTCAGAATAGTTATTGTATTTTCTGTTCAAAATGTAATGTACCAAATATTATGGGGTAAAAAAAGTGAACAGGATAATGTTCATTTCTAAAGGACAGCTATACCCTGCTTTGCATGGGAATATGGGAGTTTGAGTTCTACAATGAATTTGCTAGTAAAACATAAGTGTGCACCAAGCATGATATTCTATTTGTAGAATTTGGTTTAAAAGGATAGAAAGTATCGGTATGCAAAAGGTATAGCCTACTAACATTGCATCTTGGACTGAATCTACTGAAGCTCTTAATGAACACGACCAGCCTACTGACTTGATTTCTTCCCTACGATTTCAGGAACAGGTGCTGAATTTGCGTCTCGAGGCGCATAATTGTGTACAAATACTCCCGCAGAGTATTAGATCTTTAAGAGTACATTTACATCTTAGGAACAAAATGTACCCTTAAGAGTACCTTTTTGACGGTGGCTGAGCCGTGTGAGCTTCGTGTTAGGTCATGATTATGAACAGCGTCATTTCTCCGCCATTCTGAGTCGGATTTCATAGCCTATTAATGTCACTCAAACGTGTCACACGCCTCTCACTCAAACGTAAGCCATGCATATATAATAAGGATTAAAAATGAATACGGGGTTTACATTAGGTGTTTATTTGGGCCTGTTTGGGCTTATGTAAACAGCTCAAGTGTTAGGTCATCACTGGAGTTAGGTTTACAGCTTTATAATTTCACATGAAAACCTACTACATGTCAATTTAAAAAGCCCCAAATCATAAATGTCTTTTAGAAATGATGGCTTAGCTGTTGCGAATGCTTTCCAGGGAACATTTCACGGCTTGGAGAGACATCGGCTCCTGCAGCCTGTAGTCCGATTTGGAACATTGGCCCAGTAAAATCCCAAATTCCGAATTAACTCTGGTGTTCATTTAATTCCAGCCGCTCGCGCATAAACGCCATAAGTTGTAGCTTGTGGTTTGCATCGCAGTGTCAATTGACACTGATTGGTGGTGAATTTAGCCTACTGCTCGGCTTATTATAGAAGATGCTATTTTCATTATTTCGATCGAATATATGTTTAAATAGATCAATCAATCAGAGTGATGAAATAAACGATGAAATATTTTTGCGCATTGTTTAATATGGTAGTAAACGCGTTTGTACGTAGCGCTTGCTGCGTCTCTGCGCTCCTCTCCGTCTCTCACAGCGCGGAGTGCGCTGTGGCTTCATGACCACGTGTCAGAAACCCCGCCCACTACCCGTACACACCCTCGGTCTTGCCCAATCAGAGGCGGCCGTTTAGACCTCAGCCCTGTAATGGTGCGTCGCCACAAACCGCACGCACACTCACTACAGTGCTGATGGTTTCTCCAGTATATTTTTAGTGCCCTTCAGCTCCTTATAAGCATCTTTCTGCGAAATAATTGTCAGTGTATTCGAGTATCAGCTCAGAGTACTGACATGATTACGTATTCTTGTACTGACAGTATTCTTGTCCTATAATTGCGAGCACAGTACAGTAAACTACAACACTGGACTCTGATAAATGCTGTAGTTTCGAGGAAGTTGTGTTTTACCAATGAGTTAACTATTTAGTCAGTGTTTAAATAGTTTTATTTATTGTATTGTTAACTTACTAGTCATTTACCCAATTTTAATGGACTGTTGTTTAGATAACGCTTTCAGAAATGTAAGTACTCTTTAAATGTGTAAAACTGGGGTAATCTAAAGTCGAATCATCCGGTTTAATTGTTATGCCCACAGGCTATTGTATAGGCCATTTTTTCCAGTACAGGCGATGAAACATTGTAAATCTGCTTTAAGACAATACTCCATTGTAGAAAGCGTTATAGAACTAAATCTGACTTTGACTTAGACTTTGATTCTTTGTCAAATTCATTCTGCCAATAGAATATTTCCAACTAGTCTCCTGTAGTGGTGTCTTTTCACTGGTGTAGAATGACTGACTAATACAAATGGACTATCATTAGGTTAGATATGCCAACAAACATACCTGCAATGAGTGCCGGTCAATCATTTGAACACAATTACTAAATCATACAGTCACTGATTACTTTGTTTCTAAGCTCATTGTCTATTTGATCAGTTTCACTTACCAATTAGAAGCACTTGGTAGTTCATTTACAGACTGTAGTCTACATATTCTGTCCCCCTTTGCTCTGTTCTCTAATGGTCAGAACTCCCATAGGACCACAACAGATCAGGTACTATTTAGATGGTTTATCATTCTCAGCACTGCAGTGACATTAGTGTGTGTTATGCTAATACAAGTCGATTAGTCACAGCAGTGCCGTTGGAGGTTTTAAACATCTTGTTGACAACGTTGGATTTAAAATAGCCTACCAACCAAAAATGTTCAGCCACTAGCACCCTGTAGTCAGCGTCATGTAAAGAGGATGAAGGATTGCAATCTGTGCAGCATAAGACACTGTCTTTGTACTGTCTTTACATTGACAATACCAGCTCATACACAAGGGAACACACCAACATGTCAGTATCTCTGCAGTCTAGAGAGTGATCCCCCACCCAAATTGTACCTTAGTCTGTAGTGGTCCTGACTAGGGGTGGAAATCTCTAAGCACCTCACAATTCGATTCGATTACGATTCAGAGGGCAACGATTATCGATGCACCATCATTTTTTCCTATACAGTTTTTTTTTCTTTACCATGTGACTACATGAAACAAATCTATGGCGTCAAAATAGGTCCTAAAGTTTTGAGAACCAAAAAACCCGTAACGAAAAATTTACATTTTGTAATAAAAACCGGCTTGCAAACAGAATATTTCTGTTCATAATCGTCATTTTGAGTTTAATATTCTTGAAGTCTCTGTTTTTTCCTTCTTTGCACTCTTTTCTCTGTTGCACTTCTCTCAGTCTCGCTTTCACTTCAAAAAGTTTAGCAGTTTAGCAGTCTGATTCTAAGCCTCATTATTAAAAGGTATAATCGTTCAAACTAGCTGATATGAAAAAACATAAACACACAGCTTCCCTGTGTTTATCACCGATCATTTTCCAGTCGGGGTAAAAGAGTGGCGTTCTTTCACTGAAGTAGCGGGGCTTATGATTGCCAATGATTGCTTAGATGCAATCATGTTCAGATGCAAGTGTGCTCGATTATTGACATTTGTTAATCGATTCAGAATCGTTAACGTTCAAATCACGATGCATCGAAAATTCGAATTTTTCCCCCACCCCTAGTCTTGACCATTAGAGAGTAAAGAGGCCTAACAAAGTATATGATCAAATTAGTCAAATAGACAATGAATTTAGATACAAGGAGATGTACTTAATAATGTCTATTTCTCTTTTGTATAGTTTTGAATTTCACTTTAATGTTGTTTGTCATATAAAAATAAAAAAATCATACAAAAATCCATGTGACTATTAAAATAATCAAGTTTGCCTATTCAAAAGGATCTAAAACTAAAAGGTTTTACTTAAATAGAAAATATATTTTTTGGGAAATTTTCTTTTTTATTAAGCCAGCATCCCAATTTTGTGGTAACAAACGATAACTGAAATTTAAATGCTGGCATCACAGTGTGTACAAGAATGATTGTAATGTAATTACAGAGGCCAGGACTGAAACATAATATTCACAGCGCCTTCTTAGTCTTAAAATCTGAGAATTTAATTTACTTTGTTATTAGGTAGCATGGATTCCAGTGAACCTATTCGTACAAAATCTGTTTTTGTAGTACAAAAAAGAAATTGAACTATGCAAAATGAAGTGTATAATTACTTTAATAAATGATTGCCAATAGTTTAGGAAAATAGCACTAAAACAGGTCCCGTTGCCAAAACCATCAAACATTCCAGTAACACTGGGTCTTTTGCATAAACAAAAGATCGCATGCTACCTCTGCTGCAGATGACAATTGTTTAGGTTAACTCATCAGTTGTCAGTTATTAGAGCTAGAAAGGACAGACAAAAATAACCATGTGGTGTTGTTAACGTGTACAGGACATTCTTCATAATAAGCTTTATTGGGTGTCCTGTCATCTATGACATCTTCAGAGTCCTTCTCAGCACTTCCTGCTGACACTGTCGCTGATACTCTGCAAAACCCTATGTCAGCAAAACAAATAGCCCCAAGCCCCTGTCTTGACATCCTGTGGTCTCACCGATCAAACATTTGAATTGCAAAATCCAACTCACCAGTATTCCTGGCTCAGTGTCTAGCACTGCTTACATTTACATTTAAGTCATTTAGCAGACGCCCTTATCCAGAGTGACTTACAATTAATACAGTCTTACAATCCAAGCAATTGTGGGTTAAGGGC
>JAUZST010009799.1:0-12770 GCA_034779995.1 Parotocinclus haroldoi | reverse complement strand
AGAGAGAGAGAGAGAGAGAGAGAGAGAGAGAGAGAGAGAGAGAGAGAGAGAGAGAGAGAGAGAGAGAGAGAGACAGGTAGAGAGAGAGAGAGGTACAAGCAGCACCTCCTGACCCGGCTTCAACCTCTCACTTGCTCCAGCAGAGTCACAGTAGGGAGTTAATTAGCATGTACTAATGAGATACTGTGCCAGGGTGACATGCTCTGTTCAGCACACAGCAAGTGTACAGCTACGCTACTTCTGCTCCACTCAGTACAACAAACAATGTGAACATGGCTCGCTATTGTAACTGAAATCTAAATACTCATAGTTTTTTCCTTGTAAGAATGATATAAAAAAAGCATTTTTTAAAGAGCAATTTCCTTGTTTGGACCAGAAAAACGTTAGATTTTTGTGTCTTTGTGGGGACATTTGGTATTCACAATGGCATCTCTCCACTTTTGATTTGATTTATAAACACGAATTACCAAAGCTCAGCTACAGGAGAACCAAAATATACATGCAGTCAAACAGAAAAAAGAATTAAAAATACAATCGTATTATTAATAAACGGAATTCAAGTGAAATTGTTGGAATGAAATATCAAGGAGATTACAGTACATAAAATCAAATGTAACATAATGAGAAAAAGCAGAATAATATAGTGAGAAGTGAAAAACAAGTAAAAAAAAGTAACACTTAAGTGTGTGTGTGAGACACACACTCACAAATCAAATCGAAAGTGGCTTTATTAGCATGACTGTGGTTGGTACAGAGTTGCCAAAGCATTTACACATTTAGTAACAGACATACATCACAACAACAACAACAACAACAAAAGGACAATTCTATTAATAAATACAATAGAATAATATTAACAGCAGACATAAATAGGAAGCACTTCTAGTTACAAGTGATAGTATAAATTAAAAGAAGTCATTTTAACAATTTGAATGCTACAAATTTTGCGTGTGTGTGTGTGTGTGTTACGCACTCTCTCTCAGGCGGTGACAGGTTGTTATGTATTTAGCAGCGAGAGCTTCTGTCCCTCCCTCACCTAGAATGCATTTTAACTGGTCTAATTCACTTTGGTTTTTAAAATTTGGTATAATTTGATGACATTTGTTTAGGTAAAGGTCTCTAATCGTTTGGTATTTTTCATAGTGAAGGAGAAAGTGCATCTCTGTCTCGACCTCCCCTGTTGTACAGTGCACACACACACACACACACACACACACACACCCTGCCCTCTCTGGGCATCCAGCTCTTTTTAGAGCGGCCCGTTTCCAGAGCCAGGCAGTGAGCACTGAGTCTGTACTTGGTCAGGATTTGTCTCTGCTTTGGATCTCTGACAGTCAGGAGATATTCAGCCAATTCATACTGGGGGTTTAGGCTCCGATAGAATTGAATTGAATTTGGTTTTCCCAGTGGTCCAGATAAAGCTGTTTAGTATTTTGGATGATCTGAGTAATGTTGGGTTTGGGGTTTAAAGTGCTGGAGTGAGACTGATGGTTAGTTGTGGTAGCTGTAGTTAGATTATTTGTTGGTGTTGATGTTAGCGGGTTGTTAGTCTCTCTCTCACTCTCTCTCACTCTCTCTCTCTCTCTCTCTCTCTCTCTCTCACACACACACAGTCTCCCAGGTGTTTTAGCTGAACAAAGAGCTACGTATCATACATGATCCTTGATCTTTTTCACATGTTAATGATCCTGAGCAAAGCCTTGTTTTATGAGCAAATAAAGGAGTTCAAACAACAGTGAATGGATTCTGTATGAAATAGATTCATTGATAATCAGTGTAACAATGAATGATAATGCTATCAAATTAGAATTAAGAGATTGCTTGTATTAAGTTTTATTTGCTTATATATACGTTTTTTTGTTGCCAGTTCTATTTAGAAAATCTACAAATCATGTAGCTGGGCTGGGGGTCCAAACGTTATATGTAATCTCAGAGTAATTTCATTGTTTACGGCTACGTCTACATTAACATTGTTACTACTGATCTTTTTTTTAGTCCATATCAGCCACGTCTGTGTTTATCTCTCCTTTCCTGAGAACATTACAGACCTTCTTACAGAATTACCTTCTGTTTTTAACCCAACTCATTAGTGCTCTGATCATTTTAGTCTTAACTGCATGCAAATATACATACATTTTGCAGCCAGATGTCTCTCCTGTAGAAATAATTGGTTTTTTTTTAAACCTTTTCTACTCCCTGTAGGTGTTTTAGCCCACAAATTAAAGCCAATCCGAGACTACTCCTGAGACAAATGAAGGCTTTGATAGGGTCCCTCCATTGCTTAATTTGCCTGGATCTTGACAGAACTATATTCTCTTATCAGAGACGAGATGAAGATAAATGAAAAATCTAGGTACCATCCATGGATTATTTAAATAAATACTTACATGATTAGTAAGCAATAATCCAGGTTCACCGAGAATCCACAAGAAACATGCTTATGCCGAGGAAATATTATTACCGTCGGGGTGAAAAAGTTTAATCACCGAGTAAATGTGTAATAATTCAAACAGAGAATTATTAATTATTAAACTCTCTTTAGACTGCATAAGACTCTACATGCAGGACAGAGGGTAGATCTAAAACGTGTCAGGCATTTACAATAGTGCTTGAAAGTTTGTGAACAGTTGTGAGATTTCTGTGTATGACCTTAAATTCAGATTTTTATCAGATTTTCCAAAAACAGTCCCTAAAAGAAATACAACTCAATTAAATGACACAAACATATTATACTTAGTCATTCATTTATTTAGGAAAATGATCAAATATTAAATATTTGTGAGCCAAAAGTATACAAACTTTCAGTATCTGGTACAAACACCCCCCCCCCCTCCACCCCCAAACCCCCCTCTGGCAAAAACAGTGACCAAACATTTCCATTAACTGTTTATTAGCCATGCACATTGGCTTTTAGGAATTCACTTCCCAGGTTTTGTTCCCAGACAGAGGTCCTGAGAGTTTCCGTTAGCCCAAGTGGAGCAAAACAGGCTGCACTATTATAATCTCAACTGACCTCTATTCATGGGCACCAAATATCCTGATGATGCACTCTTTTCACCACCAAATTGTAATCATCCTGTTTCCTGATTAGGGTTGGGCAAAGGGTGTCCATTAATGGAACAACAGTCCATCGCAGGTTTAGAAGAAATCTCTGTTCTGGCATTTACATTTACGTCTTACCCAGAGCGACTTACAATTATTACAGTCCAAACAATTGGGCCTTGCTCAGGGACCCAACTGTGGGATTTGAAACCTGGACCTTATGGACCTGGTCCATAGACCAGTACCTTAACCCCTAGACCACCACAGTCCCACCTGGGGATAATCCCCACCAATCAGCCAATTGTGCTGGATGATGATGATGATGATGATGTCTGACCCTGCTGGAAGGCACTGATGGGATTTACCGTTGTGCCATCCAAGCTCTCATTTGAAAGTGTATTTCCAAAACATATGACACTTGGGTTTTTCCCCTGATAAAAGCATCATCTAGAAGGTCTGGTCCAAAACTCTTGCAAAAAGGCAACTTGTTCAATATACACACCCATGTGTAAACATGGACAATAAGCATGTTGTCGAATTAAATGAAGCTAACCAGTGAATGTCACTGAACTGTGAGGATCAAAAAATATGGACCCAGATCAGCAAATCAAAATGTCTCTACAAACTCTCGTTTGTTCTTGACCACATAGATGAAACAAGCATTAGCATCTATATTAATTACATGTAAATAAACAATGTCTTTAATGTTGAGATGAGTCTTTACATGATGCATTTAAGAGGCAACAGCTGAATGTAACTCAACATCCGTTACTAGCACGTGGCCTTTAAAAAAATAAAATAAAAAAAATGAGTAGCACCTTTACAAGAGGATACAAACTGCCCCCTAGTGGACAGAAGAGAAACTGAGGGTAATCTGCGAAAGAAGATCGGCCAATAAACAAATAAAATCAGCCAAACGGCACATCTTATTGCACATTTTTTATTTTATTTTACAGCATTACTGCTATATAGTGCAGGAAAAAGCTTGGATTGTAACTGCTGAAAATGTGTTCTGGTTAATGAGGTGATGCCTTGTTCAATCAGACAGCATATAAACTCAGATGACGACATACATACATACATACATACATACATGAGTACATTTCTTGCATTATAAAGCAGAATTAATAAAGGAAAAATAAACAGTGCAATCACGTGACTTTCCAGTGTCTGGAGAGGGAACACGCTAATCTTATTTTTCTATTGCATACAGATTTTAGCAGTGACAAAATGAAACCAATAAACAATTGAAACCTTAATATTACAATCGATTTAGTGTCTGAGAAGACAGAACTTGCGCTCATCTTTGAGCAGGAAGAACAGATTTCTTTCTATATGCTTTGTGTCATTTATACATCACTTCATAACACGAACTTGCAGTTGCAATACATTTGCCTGGTCCCTAATAACATTAGTGCAGCAATAGACAAGAATGCAATAGACGTCTACAGATTATTGATTTCTGATGTGCTTCTATGTTTCATACATGTGCTTACATTATTAAGGGAGTTAGGAATACTCCTAAATATCATGTGGCTAAACATAATAATGGAGGACGAGTAGTGAAATGTTAACTGGGGTTTTTTTTTTTTTGCTTCAGCAACATTCCATTAGTATACATACACAAGCGTCTTAATTAGCAGGCTTACATTAGATAAACATGGAATCCGATCAATTAAGTGAATCAACTTTATTCCATAGACTGATCTCGTTGTATACTGTAAATATTAGTGGTAGTCTAGATTGTCTTGCAAGTAACATATGAGATATATATATATATTATATATATATATATCTCAGGATTAATTTATGTGCCGTGTAAATATTTCCTTCATTTGTGTGGCAGGCAAGATTAACGGACAAAAGCCAAAAATGGGTTTATAAGCTGATTCTGGAATATTGCTGTATATATTAAGACATTTCTTTTTTAAGCTGAAAAGTTAAGAACAGCAGCAGAGTGAACTTTATACCAAGTAAAAACATACCAGAAACATAATAAAAACGCAAGAGAATAAAAAAGGCATAACTATCTAGGATTTTAAATGGCTTTTATAGAATATACTTCAATGAGAAATGATGATATGTAGAGGCTGTAGTTGTTCAAAGCAGTGATGTTAAGGGAAAAAAACCCTTATATATTCATTTACATTTACGGCATTTAGCAGATGTCCTTATCCAGAGCGACTTACAACTCATACAATCTTACAATTCAAGCAATGGTGAGTTAAGGGTGTGGCTTAAGGACCCAACTATGGCAGCTTGGCAGAGGTGGGATTTGAACCCTGGACCATCAGGTCCAGAGTCCAGAGTACCTTAACCGCTAGGCTACCACAATTCTGACATAAATGTAAATCCTTAACTTTATAGAGTGTGAGATTACAACGGACAATAATTCAGATAATTTTATATGAGTACAGAAAAAAATAGAATGTTAAAGTCTCAACAGTGGTCTAAATACATACGTAAACCGATTCCATTCACTTTCAATCTAAAACATACATTTGTGCCATTGGGAGTCCCAGTAGTGCTTTTTGACAGTGAGAGGCAGCTGCATTGGCGCCCCCTGCCGTCCATTCAGGACACGCTCATGTCTGCACCTTGTGTTTTCTGGGATAGCTTCAGGGTCCACCAGCGAGCCTGATCAGTGTCCAGTGTACATTCACTATACGGACAAACGTTTGAGGACACCCTTTCTAATTCTAAAGCTTTTAACTAAATTCACATGTAATCCATAATATAATGCAAAATATAAAACAGACATTTCTGGATTCTCCCTCGAATAGTATATTAGTAACAATAAGAACTGTCAATATGACAGAGCTATAGGATTTAGCTTCCAAAAAGTCACCTTTCTGCAACGTTGTCCCTAAACAGAGATTTGAGATTTACCTGATCTTAAATCATTAATGAGGTTTAAGGAATAGCAAACAGAAATATATCCGCATTAAGAAGTATTGTCCGTGCTAATCAAACACACAAATTCAACACCAGTTATATGCCTGTCGAATACAAACTGCACTTATGTTTATATATTGGCAAAACATACAAAAGCCTAATCGTTTTTGAGCAGTACGCTTAAGAGTGGTTTCTCAGTGACCATGATTTACCACTAGATGAGCAAAAATGTAAAAAATGTGCTACATTATCAGATTAGGATGAACTGCTAAATATAAAATGTAAACGAGCGGAAACAAAGAAAAAAGAATTTGTCACTGGATTAAGTGAAAATGAAAAATGAAAAAGCATTATTGGATTTCTGTCTGGACTTTGTTATTCTGGAGAACACTTTATGCTTGTAATCTTCAAATGACAAAATGGTGTCGTGCAGGACAGAATAACTAAGCATTTGTCATGTTTTTTAGATTTCTCTTTATGATCAGACCAGTAGATCAGTGCAACGAAAGAACAGCGTTTCATAAATAAGTAACTACAACACATGGGAGATGAGGAAGGTGAGGGCAGTTGATAAAAACACATCTTATTATGAGAAAATAAACAGAATAATGTATATGTCAGGGTGATCATGGCTGATCAAATGATGTGGGGCCGTTTTAGGAGCTGAATGAATTACAGTATAGTGAGCTAGATAAGTGGCTATGCTAAGCCTAAGTGAGCAGCAGGACAGTTTGGGTAAGAGACTGTGTGTGTGTGTGTGTGTGTGTGTGTTTATAGACAGGCAGTGTGTTGTGAGGAGGTGAGAGCTGCTTCTCTGTTGTGTGAAAATATAGTGACCCTCTGATGCCAGTGCCAGGAAGCAGCGTCTGGTTGGCAGAGCTCTAATGACAGAAGGCTTCGCCCAGGAGGTGTGAAAATCCCAGTGAATCTCACTTCACCTCTCACGGTGAGTAATCAGGCCAGGGCAGATGTGAGTTTGTGTTTCTGTCGTGTTCTGCCAGGGATGAGCAGTAGTATGGTACGAACGAAGCTTTAAATACAGCAGATGAAAGCGCATCAAATAAACAAATCCTAAGGCTGAACATGTAGTGGAAGTAGATTTGTAATGGAGATGGAGAACGGCAGTTCCATTGCAGCTGAACGAATGTTATGTTTATAGTGCAAGAAATCTATCAGTAAAGACATAATGCTTAGTTATTACAAATATTACACTACTCACCAAAATGAGGGGATATTTCATCATGGGATTTTTTTTATTGTGAAGTATCTCCTGTTTTTTTGTGAGCAGTATATTACTGGCCATTGATTCCATTACGGAATCCTGACCTTGGTCTACAGAATGGAAAAAAAAATAGAGTGTCCAAAATAAGGGAAACCTAAAGCTTCGTTTTTGTTGTTTCGCGCTTTCATTTCTTTAGATTTACCACCAGGTGGCGATAAAAAAAAAACTCATAGTCTGGTGTACTGGCTCGGCCTATTCTAGCAATGCGTCACGTCCTTTACTCAGAAAAGTGTTTGAACCCCGGGTAAAATAGCGGCCTGTTGCTTTTCAAAACCACTCATTACAAACTTCGCTATGATGAACTACTGGAACCTGAAGTGAAAAAAGGTCCCCAAATTTCACCTTAACGTTTGTTTCCCACCGAACAATGTATAAGTTCACAAAACATTTTGATAAGGGCATCGCACTGGATGCTCACAGTCTTACAAATACAGAGATGCTACATAAATGAAAACAAACAATTAAACACCAAGTCGATTACATAACTGTAAAGTGGGAAATTGTATTACAAAACTCCCCAGCGTCCCTGGTACAATCCCAATGGGCCCTATTAGAGATTGGTGCACTGTCCAGGGTTGTTCCCGCCTTCCTTACCCTGTGCGACCGGTTAGTCAAATACGAGAATCAACGAATGATCACTGTTAAGATCGGTGGACTGAAGCTGCATGAGCTCGACTACATGTATTACTTTGTTCAGACTGGGTTTGTGGTTTTGTTATAAATCACCAGCAAAGTGGAATTATCTTCAGGACCGTAAATTATAGGTTAATAGTCCGTTATTAGTCAGAATTCAAACGTTTCTTCACCCAAAGCATTTTCTGTATTTTGAAAATACAAACAAGTGACACACTGATACCGATTCCAGTATCGACTCACACTTGTAGAATTATTTCTATACTAAACCAATTAGAGCAACATAACGATAAGCCCTGTAGGTGAAAAAGCAAGGTCAGCAGAAATCTCTGAGCATCTGAATGTTAAACGATGCAAGGGCATGATGTACAGTCCACTTCGTTATAGTCCACTTCGTTATAGTCCACTTCGTTATAGTCCGAAAGTAAGGAACATCTTACAAGAATAACAAAAAAATGTTTTGAAAGTCAGAGGAAGCGCTCTAATGTTATTATACTCGTATTAGTACTTGTGCAAATGCAAGTACACTGCTCACAAAAATATAGGGGATATTTCATTTTGTACTTGGTATGACAAAGCGTTATCGGTGTGTCCTTAAATATAAACATAAGAACGGCTCTAATTACAAATTATGCAGCATTTTCCTTAATCATACACACGGCAAAATATGATTATATACAAGAAATATACTGTATGCTTCCCATAAATACTGCCCATCCCTGTGTGCATGTATGTCTGTGTCTGTTGTATTGTGTGTGTGTGTGTGTGTGTGTGTGTGCGCGTGCGTGTGTTGACCTGTGTGTTTTTGCACTGTGCTGTAGCGAAGGTTCCTGAGACGTGCTGATGGCAGGCGTTGCTGTGCTAGGTGCATCTCCAGCCATATGCCCAGGAAGGTTGTGTTGATCTACATTCCCACATATCCTCATCTTTTCTTCCTCCTCCTTATCATCATCATCAGGGTCTGAACTCTGAGAGATGGACTGAGGGAGGATCTAGAATGTTCCACTTCGCTTTTAACACCCTGATGTAACCTGAGAGCAGACTGCAGTCAGCGCGCCTCCATCCCGCTGCGTAGCTTAGCTCAATATCACTGCAATGCATTCCTGATATGAAATCCAGTACCTACCTGATCTCTGATGATGCTCATTCAATCAATTCCTGTGTCTCCGAGAACTGGGGAATACAAAAGTGTCAGCCTGAGAGATCGCAATCACAGTCGAATGCAAACCGTTTAAATAGCAAATGTGTTAACAGTAAACAAGATCAAGTCATTCGCAAAAGTGTGGTCACTTTTTGTAATGTCAAGGCACCCAGGTGCCATGAGACGAGTGCAGCACCCAGCACCCGCCCAGAGAAGCGCTTACACTCGGAAACCCAACCTCCTGGCAAACTGGATTTAAGATCAAATGTACTTTTGCGCCAGAGGAATTTTTGTCCATAGTTCTCATAACTGAGATCCTATAAAATGTATTCGCATAGTAAGAACAGGGAACAACTAGTTTTTAGAACACAGGGTATAGGGACTTTTTAGGGACATATAGAAGGACATTCCTACTGGTGGTGCAAATGCAAACCAAAAAAGGCCCTGGAATGAATGCAGTTTCTTTGTGAGGTTTCGGTTACTGTTTCTGGTCTCTGTGTAGATTCACCAGATTATATCCCATTTTGTCCAGGGAAGGTCTTGCAAGTCTCATTTCTTCTGCACACCCCCATCAACAGTTTTCTTGTTGATTTAAAAACCGAACCACACTTTTTCAAATGATATGGGGAAGCTTTCATCACCACATCCTTACCATTATGACCTGAGAACTGTTCTGTACTAAAACCGTTTCACCAGACTAGTCCAAAAGACGAGAGGAAAACCCTTTTTGAAAAGGCATTTTCACTATTTAACAGCAAATTAACGAAAAGTATTTTGCAAGCTTAAGAGCATGTAACAAATAATTAAACAAAGGTTACACGTATTAAATCAAACTACACACAGATTGGCCAAAACATCATCTGGGCACACAGGCAGACTTCTGCATACCCTAAATCTGCTACTTTATTATTTACAGTAGGTTTTAAATGTATGAAAGATTTAAGTCCGTTTTCCACAGAGGCGGCGAAAATGAACAAGTTATCTTTTCAAAAAGAGTACACAAGCTTTTGAATAAGACTGCATTACAATATTAATATTAAGTAGCGGTAATAAGAATTGTTAGCTCCCTGACCTGTTGGCTAGAGTTGGCTGAGGGCGGAGTTTCCACCTTTGGCTCTGATAAGGGATTTGCAGGGGTCAAGCCTGGCAGGTGAGTGGCACGCCAGTAGCCGTCCAGTTGTTCAGCCAGGTATTCGCATGCGTCCTCCAGCTGATTCTGATCCAGGATCACGTCGAACATTTCCTAACGCAGGACAGACGGCGTCCAGTGAGCAGACGTGGAGCGTGTGGAGATCTGGGTGCTGATAAATCACTCACCCGTGGACATTGAGCCAGTTTATCTCCGGCCATCATCTGCACATTCAGGTGTTTGCTCTGAGACTTTCCTCTAGATTTGATGAGTCTTTGGAGAACCTAAGAACGAGGAACCAAGGATAACAAGCGGTACAACACAAACACATATTAATTATTTAATATCATTTAGTATCAGCTTATTGCAAACCGCATTACTTTGTAAACGTAACATTTGCTACCCATTGACAGTCCAGTGCAATGGCAGCAGCCCGTAAAGAGGTAAAGGAACTCGCTGTTTATTTTGGTTTGTAAAATGGGAAATCAGACTGGGATTTGAAACAGGAGAATGACTGGAATGACATCCTGCAACTCAGGATTAAGCAAATATGAAGGTGAATTAATCGTTTCAGTTACCAGTTCAAGTTCTACATCATTATACTGGGAGTCTGATGGATTCATTACCAACCTGTCTGACTTGCTGGCAAACCTTGCCAAGTTAAACCACGAATTGTAAAGATAAAAAAGCTCAGTAATGTAAAATACACTGTTCACAAAAATGAGGGGATAATTCATAAGGGGATTTTTCATTTCCAAATATCCCCTCATTTTTGTGAGCACTATATGTTTACACAAATTAATCCATCCCAAAATAGTTATTTTTTTCTGGCTTCAGTTTCGCCTTCCACGTTCACCGTCACCGTCACTGCAGAAGTAAGACATTCCTGAACACTACCACTGATTTATTGCACAGTTCACCTAAGATGGAAGTTTATGCAAAATAATCTACAAGCTTTTCAAATACTTGTGTGGATGCTGGCCATCTGTGATCATTTTTAATTGAGGCAGTTTCCTTTCGAGGAGTAAAAGATTCATGACACTGGTTGGATAAATTATCAGTGAGAACTCTGTGCACATGGAGGGTAAGCATTATTTGTTCCTGGTTTGTTAGTTAGACGTTATGTTAGATGTTATCAGTGTCGGCTTGATGCTTTGCCATGCATTTACTGATCTAACTCGTGCCTAGCTCTGTTACCCATTATTATTCACTATAGCCACTTTTGTACTTGTACTTTAGAGACGAACAAAAAACTCACAATCTGTTTGCCCCTTTCTCATTTTCCTCCTTTAAAAAAATCTCTGTACTTCTACAAACACTTTTAATTATGCTAATTAAAGCAACCTTGGGTGTATGAAACTATAATGTGCCAGTCTTGTCTGGAACCTAAAACTGGTGGGTTATGACCTTGTATTAATTCCTTAATTCACGTCTCATAACTGTTTAGTCTTAGTCTCTTATCTAAAGTGTATACTTGTAGGAACATTTCCCCAGCACTTTCAGGCTTAAGATTAAATCCACGAGTTTTCAGATCAAACCTGTTCAGTCAGACATTCTGGAGATGTATAGATCGTCTTTTACCTTTGGCGAGGAGACTTTTACGTAGACGATGTAAGGAGCGAGGGACGTCTTCATCAGTTGTGCTGGGTGGTTAATGGTGTCTGCATCCAGAACCACCAGCTGCAGGGACTTGGCCAGCTCAAATATTCTTTCTATTTCACTCTGAACCTCAGCTAGAAAAAACCCAGGACGAGCATGAACAGGGAAACGTGAAATTATGAGATTGTATCCTGCTTCCAAACAAGATTGCATTTAAACAGTCTTAACTGATCCATTTGTCACTGGAGCCAGTCCGTAGCAGGTACCTAAGCTGGAGCGAGTGTTGGACCTCTCCATGATGGCTTTCTTGTTGAGCACTGATCTCTTTGCAAGAGACAGATCCGCAGTCACTCGCGTGATCGAGATTCTACAGAGAAACAAGCCGTGTGAATGGGGTTTGACGACTAATCAATTCAATTATTAAAAGGAGCAGGATTCTGGATTCACCTTCCATCAAACCTATGTTTTAGGAAGTCGAACAGTGCTTTCTGCATCATGTCTGTCACCTAGACAAGCATATATGAGAGAAAAGAAAAAAAACAAGCAACATTATATTCTATTATGTTTCTTAAGGACAAGAGACATATAACACTTAGTTTCAGTTGTCCATTTATGGTTTGATTGACATCTCAAGAAACATCTAACAAATAACCATGACCTTACTGTAGCTCCCCTCACACACTCTGACATGTTTCTCTTATTATTTTGCACTGATTTAGGAAAGTGCCTTAAGAAAGACGTTTACACCTAATGCCAGCAAGAAGGTTAAGTTTTATTTCCTCTTAATTCCCGTTTCTACTGTTTGAAAAAAATGAATAGGTTAAATTCAAGCAAAGCAAAGCAAAACTTCTCAAAATCGAATATAAAATATATTATACATTGTTTTCTATTTAACATATTACAGTCGATTCTGGTTAATTGGACCACCGGTTAATGGGACCAACTGCTTATTCGGACCAAATCCTAAAGTACCGAAACAAATCCTGTTATATACGTGTAATTTTATTCGCTTATTTGGACCAAAATTCCGCTTAATCGGACCAAAGAAC
>JAUZST010009798.1:0-12770 GCA_034779995.1 Parotocinclus haroldoi | reverse complement strand
ATATAATTTAACCCCATTGTAAATTAGGGAGTGAAAATACCAATATAATAATCAGTCACCTTTCAGATCACATGATCGCAGGCTTTAAAGTGTTTGCTTCAGAATATTCTCCACTCTAGTTGTGAATTTGGTAGCGACATATTCAAAAAGACCAATGGCTTTAATTAAAGCAAAAGGTTTCTCTATGAAGCATTAAATCAGTGGACTGATCAGCACTGTTATATTAGTTTTTTTGTTGCCTTTTCTATGCAAGCGTGAGAGGGGAATTTTAGGCTGCAATAAAGAAAGTAACTATTTTAAATAGGTATAGTGATTTTCTGTAGTCACAGTAGGTAAACAACCAATCAGTGAATTAAAATGTTTAATATAGCCTGTTCAGTTATAACATTAAAACCTTAAAATAACCAAATGTGTCACTATATGGCAACAGTGTTCCATAACAACAGTGGTGTCTTTCAGCAAGATAATTGCTCACAAATTGTTTGAGGTAAAAAATTATCCACTTGTTAGAAAAGAAGACTGAGCCATGGATGCATATGTTGAATTATAAATACATGGTTTACTTTTATCTCGCTTGTTGTGTATTTCTTGCTTTTTCTCACTTGCTCACTGCCGTGGAATGTGTGTTATGGAATATTAGTTTATGTAATCACTGGAAAGGCCTGCCAGCACTTTTCAAAATGTCCTGTTTATTTGGTGTGCCACGTGAGCATAGATTCTGGTAACATCTAATCACCATTAGTGCTTGCTCTGCTTTTCCACCCAAAGCAATATTTAGCTTTGTTGTTCTTCATTTATTGTTGTTTGTGTGAGCTGTTTCATTTTTGATGTTATATATTTATATAAATCTAATAATTCTATATACTTTTGGTGATATATATATATATATACACACACACACATGCATACACACACACACATACAAACACATTCAGAAATACTTACACAGACAAACATACAAACTATGCAGGACATTCTGTGAGCTTCTATTTTAAGTCAGGCCCCTGCATTTGCATTTTGATCCTATGTAAGCACATCAACATTTGTATTGCTACCTTTGTAAGGGCATTTCTTCTGAATGACAGTGTATTACTGTGTTTAAATTATTAATGGGTTGTACATATGAATCTAGTGTAAATGTGTAAACCCAATATTAATTTGCTGGATTATGAATTACTTTAACCTTCAGAAAAGCCAGATAAGTGGATGCTATTTTCACTGTTTAGTACTAAAATGTCATAAAGAAGCAAAACACTTCAGCTAACATATATTATATAAATAACAAATAGATCTGCTGGTATTTACCTACTAGCATTAGGGATTTGACTGTTTGTATATGTATTTATTTTGGGTTCATAGTTATTTTTATTTCAGTGGAAATTCCAATCATGTGTAAATGGCTGGATGATTCAGATGAGTGACTCTGTGCATGTCACATTATGCAGCTGACCTTTAAAATATTTTGCATATTAATTGACTCCTCCTCTTAACCCTGCATATGTACTGAAAGCTGTACATATATTGGTGGGGTTTATCCAAATAAACAAGCTGTAAACAAAACAACAACCCCATGGTTATTATTAAATAAAAAAAGATGATGATAGATTATGTACAACAGACCTGTAATTTCACTAAACTGTACCTGTAATTTTAATTGACTAGTAATTAGGAACATTTTATAATTTGATTAAGACCATCATCATTTTATGAACCTTGAATCACCTTGTGTGTCACAGTAGTTTGGCATACTTTATTTTATACACTATTTAGTCAAGGTTATGTGGTTTGGAACACGGCTAAATTGGTGGCTGTTGTGGTTTATTACATTTTGATAAATAGAATAATGTATTGCTTGGAAGCTTGGCAACCCAATTGGATTCTCTGTATTTTTTCATAAAAATGAAACAAAACATGAATAGATTTTCATGTCCTAAAAGTATATAAAGAAAACCCAATTAAACAAAGATACAATCCTTGAGCATTTATATCCATTGACAAAAATCCTCACCAAACAGGAGTTGTTGGAATCTAATGTCATATTTATGAATGTAACGATGACATATGTAAGCGATTATGTTGTTAGAGCTAGGGTTTAAGTTTATTGGGGAAAACTGAACAATTGAAAGGAGGCCCTCGTACCATCTTGGGCCACCTCTAGATACAACATGAGATACAGTTGGGCTTGGGGGGCCTACAGGTTATAGTATAGTAATATGCAGCTGGGTCTGTAGATCCTCCCCACTCATAGGTTTCTGAAGCTGGTGTTTCATAAATGTTTGATTTCACATACATCTGGTGACCAGACAGGCTAAGGAAGTGTTGTAACCTGTCTGGAACATTTCTGTGTAGGGGTGAGCAATATTCCAGGTCAACAATGCCCGTTGGAAGCCCTGCTATAAGGGGCAGGTGGCTGTCTGTCAACGTAACACATAATGGGTGAACAGTTTTCCTTCTGCAAAGTACTACACCTGACCATCTGTGTCTGGATGGTGAACATCAAAATTTTGGAGCTGATTATGCTTGTCAGCAGATCAGACGATTCCCTCTATTGGTGGTCTGTATGAGCTATCTCAAGCCTGTTTGCCATTTGTGTGCATACTCCCACAAAGCCACTGCTCCCAACATCCCCTAACAGTTCATTCAGAAAAGCCTAGTAGCTGGGTAATTTGTTGAAACGACCAACCTGCTTCTCTCAGTCCAATGATGTGTCCGTCTCAAAGCCTGTCAACTGCTTTTTTGGAATTAAGTCCCAGTGTCTAATCTGACCTCACCTGTAATCTTTATCATTTCTGATACATAACTGCATGTCAAGTTTTGCAGCAGTCCGCTATTTTTATCTAGGTGCATGATTATTTGTTGTTGTTTTTTGTTTGTTTTTTATCGATGAGTGTTTTTAAAGGGAAAAATATGATACAATTTTACATCTGTGAGTAAAAAAGTATGTGAATCGTTGCTCCCCCTGTATTGGCATCTGATTATAGTCAAGGCTTTGACTTTCCAAAACATTTCCACATTCCACATTTATATTCAGTTCATAGACAGATGATTACAATGTCCTTTAGGATTTTCTCACTTATTTCAGTATTCATTATACAAATAATACGGCAAGCAGTCCTGGCCAAGCAAGATAGGTCAAAATCTTAATTCTAGCAGCACCCTTTGACAGAAAAAAATCTGTTTCACTGGTTAAAGTTATTATGCTGGAAAGCATATTATGTGGAATTGTGTTTTTTTTTCTGCAAAGGTAATAATGTAATTCAAACTGAATATGTTTTCTTTTGGTCTTATCCATCCACATTTTTTTCAGGATTGTTCATGTGCCACATTATAAGCAGCAGTGCTCTGTTTGGAGAGTAATGGCTTGCACAGCATTATTTTTCAATGTTTTCCGGATAGGCAGCTTATGAACATTAAGAGATTTTGTAGGAGTTGTTATGGAGCCTCTTGTAGCTTAGAATTCACTTTGGGTTAATTTACTCACCTTGCTATTTGAGTGTTCTCAAGTAACAATAGTCTCACATCTCCTCCTGATTGCAGAGCTGATCACAAGTGATGTCTAAAGTCATTACAGATAGTATTGTAACCTCACTTAGCCATCTCAGGCACTCAGAAGTCTCACTTGTTTGTGCCAAAATACTATGAAGATCAGAATAGAAGCAAATAGATCTCTCTTCTTTAAATATGTGCCCACTCACACCCAAATGTCATCCTATTGATTGAAAACGTCTGACTCCAATTTTTCTTTCAAATGAACTTCTGATCCTAGGGGTTGACATACTTTTGCAAATCGCCGATATGTAGCAATTTCTCTCAACAATTAACTAACCCAGTTATAAACTCAAACTATAATTGTTACGAATGGGCATCCCCGAGACCTATAGCAGCTTTTAGCGGCCAGGGTCCGGAGGTGACCCCTCCGGCCGCAGACCCAAATGCAAGCCATTCAAGCCATGGGTCCAGGGTACAGCCCCCTCCAGCCTCGCATCTCAGGTGCCATTAGCTGCCGGGGGAAACGAGCAGGAAAATCCCAGAAGGACTATGAAAAATGTAACCAAAAATAAAGCGCGCACAAACAACAGGAACACTAAAAACAACGTAGCGCAAGACAAACGGGGAATAACGTAATGAGCCGGCGAACACAGACGTGTTCGATCGGCTCATATGACAAGACTAATTAACTAAAATGAAAAACAGGTGCGTAACAAAAGATAAAAAAAATCAGTAGATTGCCGAGGTAAATCAAAACAAAAGCTGTGAATGGCGCTGGAAGAAAACGGAAACACAACGCTATGGGATCGGTGTAAAATAACACACTACTGCGAACAATGCAACGGGCTCGCAGCGCGAACCCTAACAATAATCTCATTTGTTGAATGGGTTTTCATTATCTACTTTTAGGAGTTTGGGACAGTCTTGCAATATTTTAATTCATATATGCACAGACAAATATAACATTCTAAATAGCACTACTGTATATTGTAATGCCTCTCTAAACCTAGTCTTAATAACCTTTGTATAAGAAGTTTCTCTTTTTTTCCAAATGAAAGTTATATGCCCAGTCTGGATTACTTAATCCTGTGATCATTTGATCAATAAAATACATACATGCAGTCTCACACACACTCTGAACAGTTGCCAATTCAACATATTGTATATCATCAGCCTGGAGCTGACAAACATGTCCCAGCCCTGACTTCTCTATGCAAAGCCATATATTTATCCACGAATGATGTTCCACAAATGAAATGAGCCATGATATTTATTTGGAAGCTCTAATTTTGGCATCCTTTGAGTTAGTGGTGTCAAGAGGTAGTACTGGTATGCTGTGGTCAATTTAAGGCTAGGGCAAGGCTGAGCATCACCACACATCTCACTTGTGGCCTAAGCAATTATTTTAATTTTTATATAAATGGCTGGAAAGTGGTGATTATTGCCACATGGTTGATACAAAATAATAATTGCTGATGAGAACCAACAATGCCCTTTGGAATGTATTTTTGGAGGTGAGTAAAGCCATGTTAATTATAGAAGCCTTAAAACACTGTCTGAACTATAGAATAGGAATTGCTAATTTATCCGATCGTTACCATATCATAAGAGGTCTGTGAGAGCCAGAATTCTTTCTGGTTGGTAGCTAATCAAATACTTGCATACAATACAATTACATGCCATACAAAGAGCAGTTCATAGAGAGTTTTATGGAAAGGGTTACCATGGCCAAACAGCGGAATCCAAGCCTTACATCACCAACTGCAATGCAAAGTGCTGGATGCAGGGGTGTAAAGCATGCCGCCACTAGGCTCTAGAGCAGTCTAGACAAGTTCTCTTGAGTGATGAATCAAATCAGTCTGTGTTTACTGGTTACCAGGAGAATGGTACTTGTCTGACTGCATTTTGCCAAGTGTAACTGTTTGCCAACTGTTTGGTGGTAGGAGAATTATGGTATGGTTTTGTCTTTTCGGAAGTTGGGCTCACTTAGATTTTGGACAATTCCATGCTTCCAACTTTGTGGCAGAAGTTTGGAGATGCCCCTTCCTGTTCCAACTTGACTGTGCGAAAGTGCACAAGTCAGGGTCCATAATGGATACGCGAGTTTGATGTGAAAGAACTTGACTGGCCTGCACAGTCCTGAGCTCAGCCTGCCTGACCTCACAAATGAGCTTCTGTCAAAAAATTAAAAAACACACTGTATGGGAGTTTGAGAACTGTTTAATTAATGACAATATAACCCAAGCAACCCTCTGAGAAACTAAACCTGTCTCTTTCTGTGTTTCTGCTTCAGCAGGCAATTAGAGGAGATGGCAAATCTGTTGCCAATGGTAAGCAAACGGTTTTATTCCCACTCTTTCTAGTGGTTTCTGTGGCTCTAAGGTCAGTTTAAGTGAAGTGGCTGCTGATGTTAAAATTTTGGCTACAAATTCAGTCTAACTTTGCACAAGTCAATTACCTTTAAATGAATAAACCTAAAGCTAAAGTCTATGTGAAGGAATATGGGGAAAATGGTATATTTTGTCATGTATTTCATTTTTTGTGAAATTTTGTGAGTTGTGCTATATGTGTATTTTGGTTCTCATCACTAAATATAAATATATATGATGCTATATATATATATATATATATACACACACACACACACACACACACACACACACACACACACACACACACACACACAATTGCAACAGTCCCTGGAATCATACCTAAGATATTTTGATCTATACTGACATAATAACATCACACAGTTGCTGCAGATTTGTCTACTCTACATTCATGATGCTATCTTGTTTCACCACATCCCAAATGTGCTCTGTTGAATTGAGATCTTGTAACTGTGGAGGCAATTTGAGTACAGTGAACTCAAAGTCATGTTAAAGAAAGTGGTTGGAGATGATTTGAGCTTTGTGACTTTGTGGCAAGTTAGTCTGCTGGAAGTAGAATAATAAACACTCTTGCTTTACGACAGCAAGCTGACAGGGCAAAGAGGCAGCTTAAGCCTAGATAATCCTGACATACTTGTGTGACAAACTACTATGTATTAGTAGCATGTATGATGGGAGGATTATTAAGTTAGATACTTGACTTAGGTTGGCATTTTCGTGTCATTCAACTTTAAGTAACACGAAAATATGCCAGGAGTACCCTGTTAGGTCAGAGTGGGGGACAATTTATAAATAAACAAACAATGCCAAGTGTGTGACTACAACCTCTAGCTGCTAAATTCTCAAACATTGAGTATCCCAGTGGAAAGTTCATATCCAAGCAAGATTGGCTTTCTTGCACAACTCACCAAATAATATTGCTTCCTAATTTATAATAGTAAACACAGCTTTTGCACCAAATAAAAAATAAACCAAATTCAAATGTTCTTAAATTGATTGTCTGTTTTTGGTACAGGCTGACTACCCAAGATACCAAATTTGCTTGCGATAAAGTGTAAGCCTTAGTGATATAACACAAAGTAGATACAAACACAAATTGTAAACAGGAATATTTTGTATAAATTGTATTCAGGTTTTTACGTTTACTTACCCGATAATAAACAATTAAATGGTCCGTAGAGATTTAAGGAGGGACCAGACTGACATTTACAATATTTAGCAGATACGTATATCCAGAGTGGCGCACAAGTAATACAGTCTTACATGGTACAATTCAAGCAATTGTGGGTTAAGTGTCTTGCTCAAGGGCTCAACAGCAGTATTCCAGTAACTGATCCACTGCGGAAGCACACTGCTGCCAGATCTGGCTTGTAGAATTTTTATTCCATTGCCATGACATATAAAAAAACAGATTTTTTTTGTCGCAAATAGGCTTGCTTGAAATGAAGTTATTAAGAGAGAAATGACAATAAAACACATACAAAGGATAATATCAGACAGGTTTTACAAATCCATGACTGTAACCTGGCCCATAGAACCACACCAGCTATAAACCACTATTTGTTCATCACCCATTGTGGTTTAGCATGCCTCTGTGGCATACTGTTCTATTTTGAAGCGTAGCTTTTGTTCCATTAGAAGAGGTCACTGTGGCCTTCAGACATGCCAGACATGGATGGATAATGGGCCACGTGTCTGCTACACACACAACTCCCACTGTGCTTCTGCCCCTTGCTTACCCTCACTGCCCTGGCAGCTGCTCTTTTGTCACATTAAATATCGGGTGGCAAAAGATTAGCACGCTAGCATGTCACACAAGCGAGTATTCGAGAACAGCTGTTCTGCTTCTAGACAGATAGGCCATGACCATTGAGGCACAAATTTATAGAAGCAATTGACAGAAGGTCTTTTGGACTAAAACAAAAAGCATTAATCACTCAGCATATACACACATGCAAGGACACAGATAGAAAACATGAATTGTAAAGGATGAATTACAGTTGCCATAAAGATGAACAAAGACACAGTCACAGATGCTAGTTAAACCTAAAAGAGAGAAAACCTGGGAGAGAAACCCAGTTTATCTGGAGGAAACCCACCAAGAGAAGAAGAGAACAGATCAACAGCAATCAAACCTAGGTCTCTGGAACTGGGTTTTCGGATTGTTTTTTCTTTTATAGTGCATAATATCTTTAAACGAATTTGGAAAAATTTCAGTGCATAATGGGAAAGCCACAAACCTAAATTGAAGAGCTTTGCACTTCGATCCCTCAGTCAGCAGTACATCAAGAATCATTATTCATCAGTAGCTGATATAACTACATGGGGCAAGGGATTACTTTGGGAAACCTTTATAAAGCACTACAATACAGAACGACATGAACAAGAAGCTAGATTTTAACCATGTCCAGAAGCAGTGTCGACATATCTGGGCTCAGAGGTACCTAAGCTAAATCATCACACAGTGGAAATGTGTATCGTGGTCAAACAAATCAGCATTCCAGATCTTTTTTCGGAGGAAATACAGGCTGTGTGCATCAGACCAAAGAAAAGAAGGATCATTTTAATAATTATCAGTAACATGTCCAAAAGTCATGGATTTTCTTGGTTTGGGCTTAGGTCAGTGCATTTGGCAAATTTATTTTCTGTTCTGGTTCAGTTCTAAGGAAGCCTCTTTCACAGATGATGTAAAAGAAAGCCCACAAACAGTTTGTTGAAGATAAGCAGACTAAGAACATGGATTACTGGAACCATGTCCTGTGGTCTGATGAGACGAGGATAAATGTATTTGTTTTTGTGAGATAGTGTATATCTGCATATAAAATGTGGGCAATATTGCACAGTCCTAGTTCATACTGTCTGTAGTGGTATAAAACTAAAAATATATGTAGAGAGCACTGAAGGTTGTAGTTTTTCTGTTTTTTTGTCTTTTCCTATGGACAGAAATACAAGTCAGTTCTTTAAGTTCTGAACCTCCCATCCTTAAACAGTCACCAAACTTTTTTGATGTTATGTAGAATGCCATAAATTATTATTTGACACTAGACCTCAAACTCATAGTCATGTTCCAAAATGAAGTGCTAGACCGTGTAGTGACAGTGAAGGCAGGACGAAGAAAGACAAACCTATTTAAAAATACTTGTCATTAACAGACATTATTTTTGCATTTCGACAAATTTTGGGGTGTTGTAGTTATGTAGACTATTTGATGTAGTTTAGTGTGTATAATTTCCACATTTTGTGTATAAAAGCTGTCTGAATATGTTATTATTTGCTACTCATATTCACTAACATTTATTTTGTCTTTGTCAGGAATGGGTCACTAACCTTTCCAAGAAGCCATGGCACCAGGGACCAAGTGAAAGCACTATCTTCATTTTTATGTATTTACTCAGACCAAAACTTCTCTTAATTTCTTGCTGCCAAGACGTGTAAGAGAAAAGAAAGAAAAAGTTAGTTTTTATATGTTTCCCACACTAGTCAAAATATTTTGTCTGATCCAGTTGTATTCGCAAAATGTTTCTTGAAATGTTGCTTAAAGCCACATTTAGTTTTAAAAAATTACCAATTTCTATCAACTAAAGATAGATTAGCTATATTGCAACATTTCATCCAGACTTGGAGCACTTCTCTGATAGTCACCCAGCACATTTATTAATTTATAATTAAAGCAGAGCTTCATTTATTAGTATTTTATTCATGTTCACCATTCCAGGGCATAAATAATATCAGCACCTATAGAGTAGTATTGTTTTTATGATTTTTTTTTTTGTTGACACATTTAAATAGTAAAATGATGGTCTTAATAATATATGTTAGCACAACAGTGTATGGGGTTTTTTTGTAATTATATTTTATATGTTGCAACTTTATATGAAATGTCCTTGCTTTTGCTATTGATATTTGCATAAACAATAACAGCATAAAGATTAAAAGCTTCAAGTGCTTCAAGTTCAGACAGTATAATGGATGTGGGGATATTATAGTTCTAGTAGACAAAGGTTTTGCTCTGCACTAAATAAAGGGAACATATTCTATATATTGTGACAAACACACACATAAATAAAACAGACAAAAAATAAAAACAATGAAATACAAATGTCACTTTCCCACTTAACAATGTTTGTGGCTCTATTATACACTCTGGTGTAACACTCTGGTTGCTGTTGTTGTTATGAAAGCTTGTCTTTAGTATGTAAAAGGACAGATGGCTTGGAGCCATTACTGAGGATGAATTAATGTTATTGTTCTTTGTGTACTTGTCAAGTCTGTATTTAGAGAAGAACATTAGATGTTGGCAATTGGGTGAGCTACATGGCCAATATCAAATCACAACACTTGGCAACATTTTCTTGGCACAATATATATTTGAGTGGAATCCTTTGCTTACCCTTATGACTAGGTAAGAGATATGGAAAAGTACAAAGAATGCATTGTGTTCACAATTTTTTTTTCCATTAACAAAAATAACATTTAAAAATCATGTAACCCTTTCATATAAACAAAAACAGTAGAGACTCTTCCTTTCTGAATATATGCCACATATTCAACCTCCCTGATCTAGAAAATTGAAGTGAAAGTAATTGTTTTATTCTGGCATGCCTTCCATGTAGTTTGTTATTGTGGAGGGATGTCCATAATTGTAATTTTAGAGACTTTTTGGTTACAAATCTCCAACTGTGATTCCTGTACCAGCGTTTGCCTTTTGACTATCCTCCTCACCATGTATGATGGAAAAATACTCCTGCATCTTTTTCCAGGCAGACCCATGACAGCTCCAGTTATTTCAAACTACTTAACTTAATCTTAAAAGTAGATATGAGCAGTTTCAGGCCCATAGCATGTTTCAGCAAACATATGTCTTCTTAAATATATAGGACAGCCGTGAATGAATGAATTCTTCACTTAATTAAAAAAAAGTAAAACATTTGGGTTTTTTTCACAATATTTTAGGGGTGATAATACTTGAAACATACTTTTACTTACACTAACAAATTGAATCGTTTTGTAACCGTTTAATTATAAATATTTCTACTCTATTTAATGATTAGATATATCTCATATATTCACTGTGATTTAAGTTGATTGCCCACAGAGCCTTAACTATCTTAGTATACCAAGTATAACAGTTATTTAAAGACTTTCTGCTCTAACTTCATCAGACTACTTTAGACATTCTTTCTGTAATCAATGACAAACACATGCCTGAAATCATACACTTTTCAAGTCAGATCTGTACATTCAAAATGGTTATTTTCTTTGAATTGCAATGTGTAAAGTGCAAAATAGGATAATGTTTGCATTTTTCTTCTCAAATATAAACCATTGAGAACTTTTACACACAACTGTACAATATGTATACATGCAGTGCCTATGGAAGATGGCTTGTACTGACAGCAGAGTAACTTATTTAACAAAAATAATTGAGAAAAGTAAAGCAACTGGTACTAAAATAGACAATTGTATGAAACAAAAATTAATTGTTCTTAGAACAGCAGATTCATGTGACAGAGATTATTGTGGTATCATTATCACCAACATATGTCTAACCCTGGCATCGCTTGTACTAGAGTATATGCTGGTAGGTAGACAGCTAACTTGTTAAAATAACAGGTTTCATAGGATTTTTGTGATGGCCTGTGTTTGAGTAAAATGTAAAATTACCAGTTCTGCCCAGATTAGTATAATGATTTATGTTTTTAAATGTGAAATGTATGTGGTAATCAGTTTTTAAATATCTTGTATCTCTGCATTTTCCCATTTGAATCTTTATAAACAAGTTTGTAATGTGCGTGGGTAATTCTGTGGCGTTCCAACAAAGTAATACTTTCACCATGATCTTCATGGCTGAAAATGTAACTTAAAATATTGTATCACTGACTCAGCAACAACAATAAAGAGAAAGGTTGTCAAAACCTAATTTTGTCTTGGCTACTTGTTAATATCTTGGTTATGTGTTAGTATTTGCACAAAATGAAAGGTTATTTTAGATACACATTCAGCGTAGTCTGACATTACATTCCAATGCCAGTAGTTGTTCCTTATGAAAATCCTTCTTAGGCTGTGTTCAGTGTGAGGTGTGTGATGTCATGCTAAAGATGTATCACCATTCCATTGTCATATGTACCACTCCCCCAAATGCTAACAATAGACCAAACATTGTTCAATCAGCGAGCAGCACAGATGTCACATGGGCACACAGGTCTGTATTAGGTGAGCTTTTTTTGCTAGAAATCATCTGTGTCCTGGACCCCCGAGAATAAGACTTGCTTTCCTTGTGTATATCTCAGGTAAGATAGGTCAAAAGATGCCCCTCTTTAATTTTTTTCTGTTTTTTGAAAAGCCATGCGACTAAAGTGTGTCTATTTCGCATTAACCAATACTTAACCTTTCAGCTGCATGTTTCTTGGCTTGTACTTAGAAGATTTGATGTAACATTTCAAAGACAAGTGGTAAACACATGGTCCATAACAATTCTCAATTCCAGCCAGCATGGCTTTGCTAAGATCTCTGAATAGACCAGCGGTTTGCATGCTTTGGGGTTTTCACTTAATGCTGCTTAATGCAGGAATTATCTGCCACATACCTGCTACTAGCAGAGCCCTGTTATTCCAGACAATCTACCATGGCAGAAGCAGCCTGTGCTTGTTAATGTACTGTATAACTTCTGTAATACCTCTAAGAGATGGCTAATCGACTGCAAAGACTTGCTGGATTATTGTTCTGATGTAGTGTGCTCAAACTTTCCTAGCGATAATAATGCATTTGACTCAGTGCCATAGCACTGGATGGCATGCAGTGGGTTTAGATTGTACCTTTAACTTCAAGCACCACAGTTCATATTTTGTAAGAAAGTGCTGTAACATCATGTTACACACATGCATATATATA
>JAUZST010009797.1:0-37920 GCA_034779995.1 Parotocinclus haroldoi | reverse complement strand
TAGACTAGTCTTGAGATGAACTTGTGTATGGATATAACCTAGCGACGTTAAAGTAGCCGAATAAACAAATAAGCAAGAACCTCTGAATAGGACAGAATGGGACGCTCTTGCCCAGTTTGACATGCTTCTGTTCACCCCATAGATCTATCACTTGCTACTCAATCACCGAAATTAGGAATCAAACAACTTTCTTTGGCTTCAATTGCTTTTCTGATTATCTTGTTTAATGAAGTAAAACCAAATCCCCTAATTTTTGTGAGTAGTGTATTTAATTCATTTTTGCATCAGTGGGTCGAATCCAAGTTTACTAATAAAGCTGTAATTTGGATATATAACCATAAATAATCCAGCCGACATGCAGTGGGTGATCAGTGGGTCTAAACAAATCCCTCATGCAAAAAGTCAGCTAATTCGTTTTCTAAATTAAAATTGGCATTAATGTTATCTGATTTTATATCCATAGGGTTTAAGGTTGTCACCCCTGTGAAGTTACATGTAAAATTAAATATATTAAGTCATACAAACATGTTAAAAATAAGCTCATTATATAATGCAAAATAACTATTAAATGATTTAGCAATACTATTTATATTAGCACTTGTGTGTGAGAAGTGCTGGACTAATGTTGATGTAGTTCCTTAAACTTTTGACAAGCATGTGACCAGAGACTGTCCTGCAGGACGCAACTCTCTTAGATGCAGACAGTTCGTCACAGCAGATTCTTGGACAATTTTAATTGTCAGCATGTGTTTGCAGGATCGAGAGTTATATGACTTGACAATGCTAAAAGACTCTAAATGACTTGATGCTTGACTTTGAATTTGGACACAAACAGACTTGATTTTGTCTTAAATATTTACTTTAGATACTGAGAAGCTAGACATTTTTTTTGTTTGAAACATGATTCGGCGATTGCTGCTTCAACATTCGCAATACCTGGCAACCTGTCCTGACCACCATATCCTAACCACCGACTTCATCCGTCTCGACAAAACCCACAAAGAAAGGTATGTGTGTAATTTATGCTAAGGTTTTGGCTGGTCAGACATTAACAAGAAAGATGACATTAAGTATAATACTGTAAATTCTAGGTTTACTTTTAAAATATAATTCAAGTCTGATGACGTAATTCAACTCTCGTATTACTTGACGGGTTACTTGAATATTAAATCAGTAACTTGGGACTTAATACCACCTCTAGCAGGATCCTATTATTATTATTATTATTATTATTATTCAGTCTTTAGACAACATTGAATCTGTCACTGATTAAACAAGCAAGCTTATTTTTGGATTGGATTAACCGGATTGGATTGGATTAAGTCACAGCCGACTCTCGGTCACTTTATGGATCATCGATCTCCACACATTTCTGTTTTTGATCGATGTGATCCATGAAGTATTTCGGCAGGATAGTGGAGTCATTTACCATTGCTTTCTCCACCTCTCCCCATTTACCCCGGCTTGGGGCCCGGCGTGCAGCTGTTTCCAATTACACTGCTGGGGTGTTTGCATACACAAGTCAATGAAAATTTAGAGACACTAGTTAACCTAAAACACGTCTTTGGACTGTGGGAAGAAACCAGAGTACCCGGAGTAGACCCATGCAGACACGGGGAGGACATGCAGACTCCACACAGAATGGACCCAGACCGCTCCAGCCTGGGATTGAACCCGGGACCTTCTTGTTGTGACGCAGCGGTGCTACCCACCGAGCCACCGTGCTGCCCAAGCAAGCTTATGCGCGAAGCTTAATCTTTTGGATGTGGTGAAACTTTGCTTTTGTTATCTGAGCAAATTTTCTCATCTGCCAGGGGAATTGGGGCTGACTGTGTGTTCCAGATATTGTATTTACAAAGGCTTCAGCTCCCAGTTTGTTCCCTATTTAACCTCCGTCACGACCGGCAAATGGTGCCGACTGAGTCCGTACAGACAGAGCTCGTGCTGCATGATGCCGCGCTCTCTCAGATTTCTCAGTGTTAGTGCCTCCAGTGCCTGATGATGCACATGAAGGGTACACACGCCCCTATGCCCTGCAGATTTATCCAAGCTTATTAAAAGAAACGATTATTTCTGAATCTAATTATGCCATATTATACTGCTCGTCCAGATGGCTCTGCCAGTCTCCATGGATACTGGTGATGTTTAATGGGAGTTTTAGAGTCTTGAAAGCCACTCAGCTCGCTCACACAGACGACGGAAGAGCAGAAATCTGCCTAAGTACAGTATATCAGCTTTAAATTGGGTTTGTTACTATAGGAGCTGAGTGCCTATAATAAGGGGTATAACCGGATTTAAATTGAGTCGAAGCCCTGCTTTTGGTGCCATTAATTTGGAAACTTCGCAGAGAGAGTAACCGGAGGTCAGCATTGAACCTGTGTCTGGAGGTGGAGCTGTAAGGCACTAACACAGACAAGAACAGTAATTAAAATATTACAGTTCACCTATCAAGGGAAGAAAGGTTTTGCTGAGATGATAAAAAAATAACCATACGCAAGCATGAGAATGCCTTTTACACAGCTCATATCTTTAGTCAATCAAACTTAATTATAGAGTAGAGAAAGTCATTAGTTGCGAATTCCTCCCAGAAGAGCTGAGGTGTTAAATGTGCTTTGAGCGCTCTGTAAAAAGGCAGTCAGGACTAATTTTGCAGAGCACACATGCACTTCTGCACTCAACCAGTTCAATGACCCACTTCGATGCACACTGTTCCATACGAGTTACGAGGTCATGTTACAGGTCTTTATAGACACCTAATTATTGTGTCAAGTTCTAAGAGGCTGAGGTTCAACCCTAGATTTGCTTTACTGATCACTTTAATATAATAAAGGATAGAACATGGTAAATAAGAGTCATTTATTATTAGGATCAGATGATGCAGTCGAGTCACTTACATTTCTTTAAAATGGCATAATGCTGTTAAGCTGTTAAGTCTGGCATTGAGGGAGGGTCATGTTGAAACCGAAGAGGGACCATTTTTTTAAACTTTTGCTTCCACAGCTCCCTTTTCTTGAAGTAAGAGCAGCTCCCTTTATTTTTAGAAATGGGAACTGTGGTCCTACAATCTTAAATATTAGTCCATAAGATAAGAGACTCACGTGAAATAGCACAGAAACGACATCATTCAATTCGAATTCTCGAAAACAGAGACGTGAAGAGATAATGTTCAAAACTTTTCCTCTCAAAGGACAGATGGATGGATTGTCATCCAACAGCACAGATGGACGCTTTAGAGCGAGACACAATCCCAACTGAAATCACAGTCGGCCAGTCTGCGTACACACAACATTTGTTATCGCACGAATCCCCATTTCAATCCTCAATCCATGTTGGGGGGAGGGGGATAGGGGGTTATAGGAAAACATTAACCTGCATTTACACGAGCATGTCACTATAATTAATTAACATTAAATGGGAATGTGATAACACTTCGTAGGCTGGTAGTGTGGGTATGATTTACATACTCTTTCTGGTGACTAGTATAAATCTATGCAAATATTAATAATTGGCTCATTTTAGGGTAACAAAATACACTAAAGGTTGTGTTATGAAACCACCTTGACTGAATTACCTAGCCTACAAAGGCTTTTCAGTGCATAAAACAACATAAACATTTCTAAAGGTTTATTCCAGTGGGATACCTTGGTTGACTTAGTACAGTTTTCCCTACATGAGCTCTTTAATGTAATGTCTTTAACCTAATTTATCCAACATATCACCTGAAATACCGTCACTAGCACTGTTATTACATTATAATGCCTGTGTTATAAGTAGGATTATTATTTGCTATATTTGTCTTTGAAGTCTCATACAATTCTGTATCAATGTCACATCAGTTTTTTATGTCAATGTGACATAAAAATGGACAAGCTATGACAGTTAAAGAAGATTTATGTAAGTTTTTGATAGTGTCTTAAAACCTGCCATTGATACCCCATTGTAACACTGTAACATGACTCAACATACATACATACATACACACATACACACACACACACAAGTCAATGCTAATTTGGCGTAATCACTGAATCTAACAAACGTCTTTGGACTATATGGAAACCAACGGGGGTGCTACCCACCGAACCTCCCCCTTCTGTTAAGTAATATATGAAATCATACATCATACATAAACTGTTACTGAAGACAGACAAAAATCAGTTGTGATATTGTGTCATAAGTCAACTTCATGTATATCTATCAACACCATGAAGCCCAAAAGCAGGCTTTATATCAGGTGACAGTTTAAATAAGCATTGTGTTTATGTATGTCACTTAGGAAGAGCTTGTTTTGGTGTCATGCTTTAAGTAAAGTGAGTATCCCTATCAATTCAGACAGCAAGCATGCAAAGAAAGGACCAGAAAGAGACACCTGCTCTAAATCTAAGACTCTGGTGCCTTTAGGCAAGTGGTGAGCGTGATGCACAGCTAATGATTCATGCTGCCCGCTGCACATCTGTTCCATTAATCACCGAAATACTGCTTGTGCTCTGGGAGATCTGGTTCAAACATAACAAGAAAAAGTACACAACAGGTGAAAGTAAGCAAAGGAATATTTTGCAACAGCTTACAACTAAATGCCTCAGTGTACACATACGTGTACTGGGGGTTTGAGGTACTAAGGTGCATCATGGGTGTTTTCTTTAATTGGCGAAACATATTGGGTTAGGAACATGTAAACTAAACTTAATTATGGAACATTATTATTGACTTACATTGCGTTGAAATTATGTAAGTACTGAATTGTTGCAGAAGTACGGGAATCGCTGAGTCACTGAAAGATCCTTGACATGCGCTTGTCTCTGACATAGTCAGTGATGGAGAATGAACATCTGCTCAGCTCAGGACAGCGATAAAGAACTAATTCCCATCCCAGACCTCATAAATAAATAATGAGTCAAGCTCTTGTTCTTATGTCATGTCCCCAAATCGACCAAGATTTACGCTGTTTAAGGTGATCTCATAGACTTTGGGTAAGAGCCCAAATGAATGAGAGTCAGTGAGAGGCATTGATATTTATAAGAAAGAGTTAAAGCATTAACAAATAACAAATCATAAGAAGTATACAGTTTCTACAGGATACAAAATATGCACAACACATAACTACAAAACTATAAAGTATAATTAAAGAAATATATTAGAAAATAGCTTGTCTCAGTGACCTAATTTCACTTTCATGTCAGGTTGTCACAACTGATACAGGAATGACTGGATGTGACTAATGTAAGGTAAGTATGGACAGGAAGTATGGATCATCCTGTAAATGGGCTGGCATCCTGGCTAGGGTACACTGATGCCTACATATTGTGTTCACTAGGACTGCAACCATGAGAAATGCAAGGCAAATGATGCTTCAGGTACGTAATTAACTTAAAATTTACAACAGTATGTACACAATTTAAGATGAAAGTCTTATAAAAATGCTTTTATTTGGCATTTTCCTAGAATTGAATACAGTGTTTTCATTACACACTGTATCGTGAGCATACCAATTTGTCTGAATCTGACTTTCCTCCATGGATACCTGACCTAATATCAACTGTGAAACAGTTAAAATACAAAACATTAATTTATAGTCCTACTCAAAACATATATTCATTTATAGTACATGTGTTCCAGGTCTGTTTTGAATTAAAAATTCTATTAAGGACAATAAATGTTTAATTTAGAAACACTGTTCCTCAAACCTGGGGTCGATCGTGGCCAATAAGCCAGTTCTGTGAGGCACATTTATTCTGTTAGTCAGCTAATGGACAACTCAATTAATGCTGAAAATTCTCAGTTCTCTAATGCCTAAATACAGCCAGGAATTTCTGAGGAGTAATGAGAAACAGGTGCTGTGCTTTTTCCATTATCATTTGTTCTCTGGTTGCTTTGCCTCTTTAGGTTGACTTCAGGTTCCAAGGTGGCGAATAACTTTCCTGCTATACCGCACTGCATTACAGATGTGAAGTGGTGGGAGCATTTATAAAACCAGCACCATCTCTTTAATCTGCTTGCTCTCAGGAACAGACGATGAACACTAGCACAATTTCGGACAATCTGTCAGGTTGATTGCAACAACGTGAAAATCTGTGATAAATCATAGGCAAAAACTTTTGTAGAAAACAAAAAACCATCAGAGAAACCAAACTTCTTGTGTCTGCCATGAACACAGTGTTTATTATAGGGCTGTGCTAAAAAATCAAAACAGCAAATGTACTGCAAAATTAATTTTTGCAATATACTACATCGATTTTCAGCTCAAAATGTATGTTTTTTGAAAACAAAAAAAAAAATTTTTTACATGGGGTGTAAGCTAATTTCTCTGTATAGTGATATAATCGTATCGTGACTAATGCATCGTGATGCATATTGTATGGTGAAGTCCTGTCCAGTACCCACCCCTAATTCATAATGCATAAATTAAACATATAACTTTTAAAGCTTAACATGCAGTAAGGTTGTAAAATTCTATTCTGGTTGAGAAGTGTTGGTATTCAAATATGCGCCCATTGCCCCTTTACTTTGTACACCATGCTAGTACCAGACTGGACCCCCTTATACCTTCAAAACTGCTTCAGTTATTTGTGACATGGATTCAGCAACGTGCTTGAAACAATCCTCAGAGAATTTATTGGTCCGTATTAAAATTATAGCATTATCAGTTCCTGTAGATTTGTCTGCTGAATATCCATGATGCAAATCTCCTGTTCTACTACATTACAAAGGTGCTTCATTGGACTGTGGTCTGGAGGTTATGGAAGAATTTAGAGTACAGAAAGCAAATGTCACGTGAACTCGCAGTCAGGAAACCAGTTTGAAATGATTCAGAAGAGGGTTCCTTGTGGTTATAAATCATTTTCATGTAGGTATTGTAGTAGGAGTTAGCAAGTTTTTTTGAATTTGGAAAGCATACGAATAAGACAAGAAGAACTCAAACTGGTCCTCATATTCACACCAACATTAAGCAGAATCAATTACATCCAACCGTGCGAATGACTGCCCTTGAACTAGTCCATGAGGTCTTCCAGAAAAGCTCTTTTTGGAATAATAACCATCACAGCACTGTTATAAATGAACATTAGTGCGATAATAAAGCATGCTTAGATCTGGAGCTAAATCTCCAGGGCAAAATGAGACCATGAGTTCCAATGAGAGAATAATATCCTGCCCTTTATCCATTCCAGACTATAAATTAGCTTTAATCCTGCATAATGGGAGCATTTCGGGGCGTAGTTGAAGAGTCCATCAAGGTTGCGAACAACAGATTACAATGACACCATCAAGATTGAGGAAAGCATCAGAAAAATTGCAAGTAATGTAATTAAGACCAGGAAGATTCGGTTGTGATATGATCTAATTTTAGATAGATTATGTTTGTTATTCAGAAGCACAAGCCAGTAGAGCGGTGGTTGGTAGGGTAACATTCAGTTTGCTGCGAATGAGAGGTACCTTGGGGTATTTCATGAGTAAGGGTATCAATGAGAGATTTATATTTACCCATGGCGACAAAGTGTGATTTCTTTAAAATCCTGTATAAGAAGTGAAACAAACCAGTACAGTGCTGGTAATTCCCATAGCTGAAAGACAGGTAATAGGAATGTCATGGCTGATAATTTGTGGACTTAGAACAGTGTCCCTGTGTGTATTAACATAGTTGTGAGTGCGTAAAAGCATTGTGTTTAGGAATGTTTGGTTGTGGCAGTGGGTTAATTGGGTTATCACTAATTGTCTTGAGCTAGTTCTGTGTATTAAAATTGCTGTCAGCTTTATTTGTGTTTTATAGCTTTGTGCGTATTCACAGTTCATCGTCTTGTCACCATTAGTGTCAGTGTCACAACATTCCTTGGTCTTGTTAGTAGTGTTTGTTCTCATCAACACTTCTACACATCTTGTGTAAGTTTTTTTTACTGCTTTCACAGTGCATAACTATGTGCATAAAAAGAGCAGATTTGCACTTCATCATCATATCATTATAGCATCAATATCATTGTGTATAGATCTATTTCCCACAATCCAATAGGAGATCACATGATCCATTTCCTATTTCCTATCAGCTCCACTCACATCAGTCACAGCTCAGCTTCACCCGATTACTAAGTGTTTACATTTCTTCTTTGTTTAATATAAACTTTTGTCTTGTCTCATCCAATTGCGAGGTATTGCTCATTTCATAATATTACAGAGCGTTTTACTTTTTCAGTCAAATATTCAGCTGGATAAAGGTCAAATCTCCAGCACTTCCTGATCTGAACAAGAATTTTTTACCTAGTCCGAAAACTGTCACCAATAAGGCTTAATCATCCAAATATAGCTATCCGATCCACAATTCCCCAATTCGCCAAATACTTTGATTTTGATATTTAATAATGGTAAGGAAACTGAACTCCTCCACACTGCACATATGATTGTGCATTGAGAATGGCATTAACAGTGCTATTCTCCCCAAAGCTAGAATATACCCTTTGACTCAAAAAGAAGAAAAGGTCATGGACACATATATACAAGAAGCATTGGCACAAGGCTTCAACATCCCCAGTGGCATCAGGTGTTTTCTTTGGTATGACAAAGGATGGAGGTCTAAGACCTTGCATTGATTACCAATTAGATCACTAAGGCTTATACCTATCCTCTACCTCTTATCCCTGCAGCTTTAGAGCAGTTGTGGTCCGGCCACAAGTCCGGATCGGAGAGGGGGATGAGTTTAAAACTGCTACCTCTAACTTAGCACCGCTTGAAGACATTATGAATATTTTGCCATGCCATTCGCACTCTCTTTTCCATTGTCATGGATGTTGAGGCAGTGGATTTTGAAGCACCCATACCTGTCACGACCATTTGATGTGGAGGTTGATGCATCTGATACTGGGGTGTGGGCAGTGCTATCACAACGTTCAGGACAACTACGTAAGTTATACCCCATTGCCTTTGACTTGCACAAGTTTTCATTCCCACAGTAAAATTATGGGATAGGTGATAGAGAGCTTGTCTATCAAGGAGTGGAGGCATTGGCTGGAGGGAGCCAACCATCCCTTTCAGGTTCTCACCAACCTAAAAAATGTAGATTATTTATGCAATGCTAAAAGGGAAAATCCAGTATATACTGTTTGTCTTGCCTCACCCAGTTACGAAGATCTTGCTTATTTCCTAGTATTACTGAGTGCTGTGGCTTCACAGATGGGCAGCACAGCTGTATAAAATCAATGACATGCCAAGTATTACATGCTGGAACATAATGACAAAATCTTAGAATGTGTTATATAGTATGCTAACATATATACGTGTTCTTGTGACAGTTTATTTCAGTCTGTGGCATCTGTAATAAACCATGCTAACATTTGGTACATTGAACTGCTATAGCATCACTTATTATTGTTTTGGTAACACTGTACTATGATGCCAATGTGTATGAGATTGTAGCATCTGTTAGTAGGTGCATATCATGTATTAGTCCTGTGACACATTGTTAAAATGAAGTGCTAATGAATCTGGGACCTTCTTGATTTGAAGCAGCGATGCTACCCACCGAGCCACCATGCTGCCCTGTAAGCAATAGTGGTGAGTGATCACTGAGACTATAGAAGATATTGCTGGACTTCACTGTCATTTCAGTTCCAGGACAGATGAGACCATGACACACTACAATTACACACTCAGAAACGTGAGGATGAAGCACCACAGCTGATGTCTGCTGTCAGAGTACTGCTATTGTTCACCATGCCTTTTACCATCCTTCCTCCATTTCCCTCGATTCACCCTACAAAATGTGTGACAGAAAGCCAGAGGTGCGCTACATGAGAATTTCAACCTGCAGAACTGTAATCCATGGGGATTACACACAATTTAAAACCTCTCTCTAAAATCCCATCAGAATAATAAATCACACTAGATACTGCAGACGTAACGCACCAATGCAGATTGAATTTCCAGGATTAGAACAGATGACATGTTTAGAATATCAGCAGGATGTGCTGGAAAACAACAACAAGAAAATTCATATTCATACCATTCGTATGTTACTTCATGATATCTGCTTACAGTCACTTCTTTTCTGATGAGTATTGTCACAAATAAAATGTAACAAATAAACTACATCTGTCCATATGACAAAAATTTGGGGATATTTCATCATTAGGGGATCATTTATTTAAAATTTTTGTGAGCAGTATAAATTATGAAAACTCAGAATTTCTAAGAAAATGCAATGATTACAGTTCATTATTCGAAACATATTCACACTAAATGTTCAATATGAAACCCTGGTAAAAGCTCACCCGGAACTTTGACTCAGCCTGTACTAGTTGGCTCTTTAAACAAAAGTTGGACTTTTATTCATTGAGTGGGAAAAATAAGTGAATACTTGCTTTCAGTATCTCTTCTGACTATTCAAAAATGTAAAAAAAAAGCTGTGCTACTGCTACTCAGGCTGAAGTTAAGCGCACAAATAATAAACCTGCAGAGTTTCCTAATGAGTAGGAAATTCATGGTGAGGGGAGGACTGGATGCCAGTCTCTCCAGAGAGCCATTCACACATCCACACATCAAGTCCAGTTCACAACGTGACATTTATAAATATGCATCAGAGCCCACAGCACCACTGAGCACTCGAAAACGTCTCTCTCCCCCTCTTTCACTGTCCACCCACACCAGTGCGACTCTTACCTCACAGGAATTGGCTCATTGAATTGGTCATATTTGCTTTTAGGAGAAAAAGTAAGGAAAAAGAGAGAGAGAAAGAGAGAGAGAGAGAGAGAGAGAGAGTAATTTTGGAAAGAAGAGCAGCATCTGTCATAGAGAGCTTTATTACACTGGTATGTTTAGGGCACGATGGGTGTAGAGGACGCAATGATGTGAGATTGCCTCTAAAATAATACGTGCCTGCAATCGTATAACAGTTCTAAGATCAGAAATAAAAGCTCTGTTCCACTCTGTAATGGTTAAAATCACAGTATAAGGGGCACCTTGGCTGTTTAGATCAATAACGGAGAGTATTTCATTAAATTATTCTGATTAACTAGGCCAGTTACTCTTTTTGCTGAGGAGTGGAAAAATGGAACAATGATTGAAACATTAGAGTTATGAATACATGTCATTGTGTTACGATAAGCAGACTAAATGCTGAGCAATGTCTTTTAAGCACTCAGGTGATGAGCCACAGGTGTTACCACTGAATTTCATTTGCTGAATCAGCACAAGAACTGTGTCTGGACCATTTGAGAATTCATTTTTATCTGTGGCGGTAAGTTGAGGCACAGCTGAAGAAGAAACAAGAAGTTTCTCCTCGCCACGTAGCACACCAGAGTTAAATTCTCTTTTGAAACACCCGCTCACATCGTAAATACGTCAGGAAATAGGTTGTACTGTCACATAAAAGGTCTGTTTCTCATTTCAGGTTGTGAGGTAAGAAGGGGCCGAGTGAGTCAATAAAATGTAAAGTAGAGAAAATAAATTCAATGGACAGAAACACTGCAGCATCTTGTATTTAGTCATTACAGTATATTACAAGTTGGGAATCTGTATAGGGCCATTTCTGACATTTCTGCAGTATTCAGATTATTCAGAGTATTATTAATTCATAATTCTAAGTTTGAAATCAACAATATGTACATGATGTCACTATTCTACTGAAACAGCAAATCTAAAGGGGGCCTAAAACTTTACATTATGTAATATATTGTTGATTGTCAGACTCCAAAATTTAAAACTTAGAATTAAGGTTTTTTTTAGAATTAATAAACTATACTCTTGTTCATTGTCCTACATTCCATTTTTTGTGAGATATCTTAGACTTTTCACCCTGACCCCTTATGAAAAATTGGTTTCTTCAGTGCTACCCTTTTAAAAAGACCATTCTTGATTAAGCTTTTTCAGACTGTAGAACAGTCAACTTGGCATCCTGATAAAGCTTAAAGATGCTGATATTGCTCAAGTGTAAAGGAAAATACACACTTCCAGCTCAAAAGGGGTTGTGGGAGGCTTTGGACGGTTTGCCAGATCCAGTCCAGTCCATTACCAGGAGAGTCCATGTGTTCAATTCCTACCTCCTGAAGCAAGTTGTTGACGGGAGCATGCTGCAGAGGCAATGCAAGGGCTGGATGGAAATTACAGCATGTGCACTTTAAAGCTTTGTTCAAATACTCCAGCACTTTCAGCCTTTTATATAGTGCATTTTCACCAAGTGAATAAACGCTGCATTTGCATTAAAGAACCACTTTCCTTAACTTGTAATTTGCTTTTCTCATGTTGTTGTTTAATTAAATAAAAGATAAAATGCTTCTTTTATATTGCTTCATATTTATTTTGAAATATGCTCTGTTTTTTGTGAAGTGTTCACTCTTATTTTTTTCAAAATTACATATTTATTTATTTATTTATTTGCACCAGGGTTCAAATAGCCTTGGCCACACAGACAGAGAAGGGCAAAAAAACATTGCACACAAACTGATGCTCCACTAGAGGAAAGAGTTGCAAAAAAGACAATTTCCACTCACCATGCATTTCCATACAGCTTTGGATGAAGGGTGAGGAGAATTTACTTCATTATTTTGGATGATAAAATCGTTTCAAGCCTAGAGAAGTAGGATGCGTTAACATTAAATTAAGAAAAATTACATTTTAGACGACGTTGTGCCTTTCATAATACTTTAATACTGGATGTAAACAGTCTAAATTGCTGTTAACACCAGGGTGCAAATAGAATACATTCTTAATTACACCAGGGTGCAAATAATACATATTGCTGCTTACACCACAGTGCAAATAGTATCTACCTGTTTTTTTCGGTTTTTCTAAGTACTGCATACAAATGTCCTACATTTTCTGGTTGTATTCTAAGAAATGACCCCTTTTTAACCCTCTTTCTTTTTTGAGTTCAATTAAATGTGTGGCCTGGGTTCAGTAAGTTGCCAGATTCTGCTTAACGCTGCTATGTTTGCATCATGTGCACATTCCTGCCATCTAACCATACTCCAGTGGGATTCAGATTCAGATTTTCAAGCAGATAAGCACAATGAACTGCTTGTCAAGGAATCACAAAAATTAGAGGATATTTCATTAAAGGATATTTTATATTAAAATATCCCCCAATTTTTTTGAGCAGTGTAGTTTCATGGCAGTGCCATCCAATGGCCTGGACCTGGAAGTCTAAACTACTCCAGATACCTCAGTTTCCCAAAAGATCTAAACTAAAGAATAAAAGTGCATAATATTTTCTTCTGCTGAGGTAAGAGACTTGGGATTAGGCTATCCCCCTGTAGCCATCTACCTCTTTTGTGTTTTTGAGTCATAACCCTCATTGTTGCTAGAGCAGGGAATGTCTTTCCTGTTAGAGAACTGTTTCTGCTTTGATTAAAGTGTAGAATTGTGCATTTTAACTCTACAAAAACTACAAACTACAAAAACATAAGGGATAATGACATTCACAGCATGCAGAAAGCAAGAGATGGAGGCGAACATGATATTTTCCCCAGCCAAATCCCCATGAATACAAATGAGAGGTAACACAGGAAAGCACCAGCAGTGCAGGAACGCATTTTGGATTCGCAGGAGTACCCCGAGGCCCTGCTGGCTAATTAAAGTGCACCGGGAACGGTGGTATCTGCACTGAGATGCAGAATTGGGATGTTTGCACGTCCTTTTTAATATCAAGCAGCATTGTGCAAAATCAAGGAAGTTAAAATACAGTTCATGGAGAAAAGACACAATGGAGAAATCCACTGCTTTGCAAACATATTCTGCTTGTTGGACATTTACCCACATGGCCACACTGTGTTCCACATGGCTTCTGGTAAAGTGTTCTATGAACAAAAACAGACAACATTCAGCTTTTGGGCAGAACATTTTCAACGCTGTGTGAAAGATCACTGTGAGGATTTATTGATATTAATATATATTAAAAAACTATGACTTCACCCAAGGGGCGTCATCAGACCCACTTTACTCGAGCAGTGCTAGTGCTGTGCTCCACTACAAATTAAACGGGTTAAGAGTTAGTTTTATCCTGAATTGCTAAGCAAAACTACAAAACTCACCAGTCAAGTTCACTACAGTCACTACATGTTCCATAATGCCCCTTTACATGAAGCATCTTTATAAATGGTTGCATGAATTCACTCAGAGAGTTTCTTTTGGTTTTTCTCTTTGAGTAATGGACATGGGCAAATATTTAAAAGAGAGTCAGCCAAACTGCATATAATGTAATGATAGCTCGATCGCAGCTATATATTTAGGTAATGCAATTAGTACAGTTTTCTCAGGATTCATTTGATCTTCATTCTCATCCTTGTCTCAGCCATGGATGTTGGTGTTAAATCACTTGATCTATTTAATTCTATTTTACAGGTTTTTATTGGCAAGTTGCCCCTACAATTGATTGGCTGTACAGCTGTGCCCCTCTAAGAACTGCGTCTTCTCTGGTAAAACACACACCTATCAAGAACCTTCACCTCAATCATCCAAAGCATGTCACTGGCTCGTTTGGCTTTTTGAAAATATAATTTTTTATAAGAAATCAGGTTTCCTTGTGGGGACCAACAAAATGTAAAATATGAATAAAAATTGGTTTTCACAACATTACACACAGACACAGACACAGACATGCTGTATATGTCTGCTTTGTGTCCAGCACACTAACGCATCCTAACTGACCTCACACACCCACACACAACCTGGACAAATATTTACTGAGCAAATAAAGCTCAATGCCCATCTGTACTAAAGCTCAATTGTGCTAAATCTCAGCTGAATGTTGGTCCATCCAATCTGGCCAACACATTGGATGACGCAGATAACAGATGAAGTGTTCACATTAAATGCGGAATCTAACAAAGTCTGTCACTACTGTTACTTTTTTCTCTTTTTAACTCTGTTTCCAAGTTAGATTTGTGTGGGTTCTGGTGATTATCCCCTGGAGAACATAGGCATAAGTGAATTTGGGACCCTGAAGTTATGCTTCAAAGACCTTCAGTTGGCTGATGACTGGGTTGGAGGATCTCTTGTGTTTGGTGTGCCGTGCTTATCGAAGCCTGAAGGCTATACCGTCTGGTCTGAAACCAAAGTAAACGTAGTTTCTGAGAAATATTTTATAAAGGTTTCAGGATGAAGGTGTACAAGGTGCAGACTTTGCAAAGTATCGATCTTTATATCTGCAGTCTGATGTTAAGAATACTAACCCATGTCCCTCAAAAGTGTCTGCAATGGACATACAAGTGTCCATTGATCACATACAAGTGTCGTAACTTGATCTTTAAGCAACTGAAGAATGTCAGCTGGTATAGCAAGTCTCTTTTACATCAAATATCCAGGAACATGTGCAGGCTTACCAGGGGAAGTGATGGCATAAGGATGTGTGAGAAAGACAATCTAGTGAACAAAGTGTGATGCCCTGGACAAATTGTTCTGCTGGCAAACCCTGAGCTCAGGCATTCTTGTGTGAACCATGGGAAACCCTGGGTAAGAACCTTCATGTGGACATAAATTTTATGAGTAATGACTAAACATGGCTCTGGTCACTTACTGGTCACTTTATTAAGTATATCTTGTTAATACCAGATTGGATACCCTTTTTGTCTTCGGAACTGCCTTCATTATTTGTGGCATAAATCCAACAAGGTAATGGAAACATTCCTCCAGGATATTGGATCATAAGACACAAAAGCTTTACACAGTGGCTGCAGATTTTTTGGCTGTATATTCAGTGTTTTAGTGAATACCACATACCAAACCTTCTCTATAGGATTGAGAGCTGGTAACCATAGAGGCTATTTGAGTACAGCGTTTAAGTACCAGTTAGAGACGATTTAAGCTTTGTAATGTCTTGTTATCCTGCTGCTAGTACCTATCAGAGCAAACTGCTCTTCCGCTACACCCAACGTTTACATTTACGCCATTTAGCAGACGCCTTTACCCAGCACGACTTAAAACTGACACAATTTAAGAAGCCAAGCAGCTGTAGGTTAAGGGTGCTTTTAAAAGACCCACCAGTGGCAGCAGTGGGACTTGAACCCTGGACCTTCTGGTTTATAGTCCAGTACCTCTGGTTAGGCCACCACAGTCTCACTTGTCTGTGTCACTGCCCTCACCACTGTCACTGCTCCATTTGCAGCTCGTTCCTTTGGCCTAAGTAGCAGAAGTAACACTGAGATTTTAATCTAATCTGATCTAATCTATGACAGTGCCAGTCATTGGTTGTCTCTGGTCACAGAATCACTTAATCACACATTAACTAATTATCAAATCATTATTTTACCATGTGCTGTTTTTGTCTGTGGCTGTAAATTCACACGGTAAAATTATTATTAAAAGGATAGACAAGGATTTAATGTTTATACTTATGGACACCAAATCCAAAACGAGTCACAAATGTAAAGGGCTAATATCACTCTAGACTGTGGGAGCTTAGCTATCTAGCAAGGTCACTATGTAAACAATGGTTATATTCTATTATTTAATGATTATGAGATTCTAACTTGCTGGTTTTAGATGGTTTGCAAGCTTGGTCTGGCTAATGTTAGGCTGGTGTAGCTGGTCTGCCAGCAAGGATTAGCTATCATTCTAAAGTAATTTAAATTAAAAATTAAATTCGATTTAAAAACTCACCATAAAACAACGGAATATTTTTTTACTTTATTTATCCACTATAATCTGTCATTTTCAATATATATATTGTATATTTATATATCATATTTTGAAACACGCAGCAACAACACAGGCTGAACACAAATGGCTTCCTACACACTGCGCACGCACTTAGGGGATATAAAATAATGACATTCTGATCCCGAAGGGCACTTCATGGCCACAAAACCAGCATATGAGATTAAATCTAACCTCCTGAGCTGAGTACATGTACATATTTGCTTATGCAATTTCCAAAGAGTCCAAGTACAAGTTAAATGTAGCAGCCTCCTGATATTTATTTGCAAGTGAAGTGTTTCCGAATGCTTTACATTAAAAGTACAGGGTTGTTAAAGCTGACGGTGTGTTTCTGCAGGAAATGGAACAAAGCCAGATTCAATCATGGACATTGCAGCCTCAGCGTTGTGTCTTTATGACTGTCCTTGTGGGGCTTTCAGAAAAATGCCTGACATCAGATGTGTGCTTATTTTCAGTCTTCTTCCACCTATCTTTTTTTGTCAGTGAGTCGAGCTTATCTGTGCCAACTTTACTCTCCCAGACCACTTTGGCAAATTCTCACGACCATCAACAATCCAGCTGCGAGGGTACAAGAGGGAGGGGGAGTATCAATCTCCAACCCTTGAATGAACGCAGAGAAGCCCAGAATGATAATGGCCATGATGTCAGCACTGAATGTATGTTGCTGTGATGGTGACATTGCAGAACACAGAAAGCCGAAGATGAACTGTTCTGTTTATCCACTTTGTCATATGTCATTCCTGCTCTGTGCCTCTTTCCATATCTGTCGCATTCTGCCTTTCTTTCTCAAGCTGTCCTTTTCATTTCTCAAGTCATGCTTGGTTGCATTCCTCGACATGATTGTGGAGGTCATTTTCTCTTCTAGTTTGAACCGAATTACAGAGTAATTGCCAGAGATTAAAAAAATCAGGGTAACACAATTAAACAGAAAGAAGGGAAAAAGGAATAACACTTTACTTGAAGTATACTTAGTACTGAAGTGCACTTATTCTTAGTATAGAACTGAATTGGTGTTTTTGACCTAAAAACCCAAGACGAAAAACTGTTAGTTTAGACTAGTGTAAGTTTAGATGCAACAAACTCGGGTTAGACTGTAAGTGGCCAGAAGATCTAGGTCAGGACATCTCTGAAACAGCAAGGCTAGGCACACTCTGGTGTCGTGAGTACATAACACAGGTCTGTGACCAAGAATTGAATCCGTTTTATGTTCCCAGACGATCTGAAGAAGTTCCACTCGTTGGCGTATCGTCATTTTATTGCTTTCCACTTCTTTCCATTGCTTTTCTGAGCATCGGCCACGGCTTCTCAAAAGCTTTCATCGACATTTTCTATAGCAAATCTTTCAATCCGGTATTTTTGAGATGTTTGGGTAGGATTTTTTTTTGTATTTCTGACCTTTCCTTTAATGTTTTTTGGTTAATTTTGGGTTAATTGAAACCCAGCTTCAGAACTGTTTTATGCTGGCTACTAACAGAGTGTGTCACAAACCCTCAAAGCATCAATCTCTAACCTCTAAATAACAAAAAAAAAATGCTATTTAATGTGGTTAAGGTAATGAAACAGAAGGTCCAGCTTCCAAATCCCAGTACAGTTGAAGTCCTTCTGTTGGACACTTACATAACAGGAGCCAAATCGGTTAATTTTTTATAAATATTGTATATACAGTGTGTGCAATGAAGGCTCTCTAATGGCGCATCAGTCTAATATGCTACCCCAACACTGCAGGAACTTGGGTTCAAATTCCATTAGTACCAGGGCAGAAGACAAGATTGGTTATATCTAAAGGTGGAAAGGAAACAGCAATCCCAAACAAGCCCTGCAATGTTTTGGTGTCCACTGTTGATAGACATCAATTCCTATGACCCTGACCAGGAAAAACAGAAATGTATATGTCATTTCTATACACATACTGCATTTATGTGTTATTTTGAAGATTTAATGAAGATTAGACATGATAGCAAGTTGATGCTTTCTAGATGTTGCATGTTTTCCCTGTGTGTAGGTTTCTGCCAGGAACTCCAGTTTCCTTCAAAAATCTAAAGACATGAATCAAGTCAGTGTGAGTCTATAAAGTGTCCTGGTGTAGCTGAGTGATTGGCATGCTCTTTGGGGTTCATTCCTGCCCTAGTTCGATCCCAGTTTCTTGCGACACCAAACAGGATTATTAATTAAACGAAAGAACGATGTACATATTAATATCATTTTGCGAATTGCAAGGAAATAATGAACATCGCATGGCAATAAATGGTAAATGGTAAATCCTTTTGAATTGATGAAACAAACATACTTTCACTAGTTCCCAGTATTGAATTCCTGTCCATTATCCTTTTTTTCACCCAGTTTATTTTGGTCGCTTATAACCTTCAGTGTGGGAAGAGTTACTCACAAGCGTATCAGAAAGTGTGGGTTCCTGTGTACTTTCAGCAGGGGAAGGGCTTTCATATCGTCATTCAGCGAAGAGAGAACCAAAGGGTTTGACACTGGATAAAAGCCTCTGTGGGAAGAGCTTGAAACAGTTTAAAGCTGCTCAAAAAAGCTTGAAAGATCCAGTGGGAAGCCTTTCCAGAGCTTTCACCATGGGAATAACTGCCGTTAATCGATCAGCCCCAAAATACCATCTGACACTTCAGACTCCAGAAATACCAGCATTTAAATCAAACAGTTCATGTATTAACCTCATAACTTATAAAATCATTTATTTATGGCGCTCTGAGATCACTACTGAGATCAGATTAGAGGTGTCGGCTGTGAAGGCGTATAGAACATCAATAAAACATCAATAGAACATTAACAAAAACACATCTCAAAAAAGATATGTGTATCTGATGCAAAACACGTTTTAAATACGAGTAGAAGAAGAATTTCATATATTGTGTACATGAAGCTGAGAAAGGCTACAAAAGCACACCAAACAGTTCTAGGGACTAATTTGGGTGGAACTACGCCCTGCAAAGCTCCCCTGAGAACTAAATTCGTTTTAGGGCCTTTGTGGTTTGCATCCACACCAGCAGATGGAACTTTTTGTGAAGCTGAAGTGATATAAGCCACACGAATTTTGCTTAGACGACTCAATATGGCGTATTGTATTTATGTGAAAATGTATGAATTCAAGTTTTTATTTGTTTTTGACATTGTTAATGTTTGCCAATAAATTATTAGATTTGTTATAACACATTTCATTTTAAAGCTAATTATTTTATATGTGTTTTTACAGATGCACTGCTATACGCATATCAAAAATCAGGGGAGTGAATCTGGCAACCCGGTCTCACTGTTGACAAGTCGCTATGCTATGGTTTTCTCATTATGTTTGAAGTGTAGTTGCAAAACAGTGAAAATCAGTTTCTCCAAATCAGTCAAACTGTGCTGATTTTGCTCAGTCAAACACTCTAGTCTCTCTCACTGGCTTTCCTTCGGGTGGTTGATCTTTGAGCACAGTTGCAGGGCATCGAATCGGAACGGCAAAGCAGCACCTGGATTACACAGCTGTGTTATGTTTAAGGTGGTGAAAAGGAAGTCAGTGGCAACTTTGCAATGGAAACACCTGCAGAAATGTCTAGAAGTCAGAATACAAATGTTCTCAAAAATGCATTGGATTTATGCTTTGGATAGATAGACACATAAGCAAACTTTTAGTTTATTTTAAAATATTTTAAAAGTTGTTTAACTTCATAAAAGAATGCTCTTTTTTCTTAACTCTTTTCTCAAGAAGAATTCTAAAAACGGTCCGTATTCTTGAGAACATTACGTCCTTAATCTTACTCATACTTCTCTTAGACTCTAAGAGCTGACAAAGTAAGCACCTAAATTAGACAGCATCTGTTACTCTCACCCATCCTCGCCTTTTGCTTTCCTCCGTCACCCCACAATCATTGTATTTTACAAGGAGGATTATTTCCCTGTAGTCTGTAGTCTAATTCTTCCACCATCATTTCTATGTCTTATTTGCTAAATTGTTCTTGCTTGCATGGTTTGATGTTTAGACCACATTTTGATATAATCTAAGCAGATTAAACTAAATTAAATAATAAATCATTCTAAATGTGTCTTCTTCTTAAGATTTTCTTAGGATTAGATTTGAGAACATTTTAAGTTTTTTTCTGAGAATTACATTTAAGACCATTCTTAGGAACTTAGTGTTTTTCAATGTTTGTCTTTAGAACCTTCACTTAAGAAACTGAACCCCTAAACCCCATCCCATTTGTGAAACATGGTGGTGGATGCATAGTGATTCATGTCCATAGCAGCTAGAATAAAACGTACATTTTATCAATTATATATGGAATTAAATGCTAGAATAAGGTATGGATGCTTTTTTTTTATTAAAACACACACCTTAGGTCATACCAAATAATGACTAAATATGATAATATGACACTACAGTAAGACAAACCTGACACAGTTTAGCTGCAGGACATTTTTAACGTGATGCTCGACTATGAATTATAATCACCCCCAGAGTCACGTTTAATATTCATTGTGACTCTTTAGAATCCAATTCATTTCTCAGCGGAAGAGCGAATTTCTCTAATGCTCGTGAATCACCCAAAGCACCGCGAGACAGAATGGGAGTTGAGAGTAGGAGTGTGAGGAATAGTTCAACCTGTAGCCAGGAGTAATCCAAAAATGATCTACAGATGCTTCTTTTTTCTCTCTTCTTTTTTTAACACTTTGACTTTTTTTTTTTTTACATCAGCAGTTCGATAGGCTTGCGTAAAGAGAAATTAGGGTCATGCTTTTGCACCGGCAACGGTAGCTAATGAGGCGTTTTGAGAAATCAGTGCTGATTAGGCTGAAAGGCTTTTGTGATGAACTGATTACATTAACACTTCAGATGGGCAGGTAACATCTCCTGCTTTCAGATTAGGAACAGGAAAGTAGGCTATGCAAGTTCAAATGGTTGTGTGCGATAAATCCATGGGACACATTTAATTCGAAAGTAAAGGAAATCATACATAACCTTCCCCATTGTGATCTTGGCAAGCAGGCCAGTGCATAGTTGAGAGCAGTACAATCATCAAGAGAACAGTCCATCCCAGCTGTTTGGCTCACATGGTTTAGGTCTGTTTGTCCCCTTAAAGAGTGCAGGAACTCCCTCCATCAGTTGGACAGTAGGTAGGTAGTAAGGACTCATTATATAATCAATTTTGTTTTACTAATTTAAATGTTATTAATAATTTGTTATTTATTTTAAGCTAATTTTGCTGTGATTTAATATACATTTAGTATTTATTTAATTAACATCTAGGCCGCCCATGGAGGATGGGTCCCCTGTTGAGTCTTGGTCCTCCCGAGGTTTCTTCCTACCATTTTAGGGAGTTTTTCCTTTTCACTGTCGCCCTGGGCTTGCTCAACTGGGGACTGGCCTTTTAGATAATTGTATTACTATAAAGCTGCTTTGAGACAATGCTACATTGTAAAAAGCGCTATAGAAATAACATTGAATTGAATTGAATTGAATTAAAGGACATGGTTATTCCGAACAAGTAATTATTAGAAAAGACCGTTTTTATCTTGATGGAATTGTTTTCTCACTTACAGGGCATCAATTCCCCCTTGCAGGGTACAAGAACATTTTTTTGATGACATATGCTATGGCTGTTACAGTTACCTTAATCTTAATCCATTCAAAAAATCTTTAATTCTTCATCATCAACACATGAACACCTGCAGGAGCTTTCCCCATTTGTTGCTATAACAGTTTTTGTTCTTTTAAGAGCATCGCCACTACATTTTGGAACATGACTGTGCTTGGCCTCTGATGTAAGACGATAAGCCCTGGCTCACTTCTGCCATTCCCGTGCATTTCCAAGGTGTCTGATAGAGCTGAGGTCAAGGTTCTATGCAAGTCTGGCAGCTTCTTAAACAAAGTTGGGAAAACAATTCCTTATGGACCTTCAATTCTTTATGGACTTTGTTTAAGACATGCAGGGACAGAAAGTTGAAGAACTGACTTGTTGGAAATGGAAACCTATAAATGTGTCATGTTTGAGAGACACTGGGGTATCAATACATTCTACTGCTAGGGTTTGTCTATGGAGACTCCAGAAATGTACACCAATCTTCAGTGTTTTCCAACCTGGGGTAGCCAAAATTTACAGGGCTGTGTGAGGATTTTGTCTGTTCTGATGTGTTCTGAGTTGAAACAAAAACAATTTTCACGTGTTAAATGATAAATGTTTAGCTTAATGTTGAAAAGAGGAAAGGAGCCAAAATGAAAGAGTCAATAAGGCTTTAACAGGAACCCAAGATAAAAGGAAATGCTGTATTTGATGTTAATTTTTTACCAATAAGTATTTATAGGGCAGCACGGTGTCTCAGTGGGTAGCACCTCACAGCCAGAAGGTCCCGGGTTCAATCCCAGGGTGGAGCGGCCTGGGCTTCTGTGTCGAGTCTGCATGTCCTCCCTGTGTCTGCGTGGGTTCAGTCCATGTACTCCGGTTTCCTGCCACAGTTTAAAGACGTGTGTTAGGTTAATTAGTGTCTCTGAAAAGTGGCTCTTAGTGTGTGACTGTGTGCGTGACTGTATGACCGTGTGCATGACTGGGTGTGTGTGTGCTCAGAGTTGCCAGGTGGGCACCAGCTGGTCCGTGACCCCGTGTGGATTACGCAGAAGATAATGAATGAATAAATGTTTATGCTAAATCAGTTTATTCATTTGGTCAGTGTGTGTGGGCTTCTTAGATACTTGGGAACCACTGCCTTATAATATGAATGTGTTACGCGTGAGTGTTGCTAAAATAAAATAGCTTAAGAAATTTTGGAATGTCTAATTGAGGGTCCAGGTCTTAACCCAGTTTGGATGTTGTGTCATGACCTGCAGGGGGTAGGTCCAATAGACAGCTGCAGGAAATGTTATTGATGCTAAACATGGTTCTGCCACTCACTCAACACAATCATTAACATCACAAGTCACATAAGAGCAAGGCAAAATGTGAAAAGTCTGATTCTCCTGATTCCAATGTTACATACAGTACTGTGGTCTGTGTGTACAAAAGTCCTAGGCCACCATTCAATTTGTTGATTTAAGAACGGTATAATGATCATATATAACATATTAATCCATAATACTCTCCAAAAAACTAGTCACTTTTTCATACTGCATACAGATACAGATTTCCTGTATTTTCTGATTGTATTCCATTCTACAAAGAGACTGAGAAATAATTATATACGATCATTATCTAATTGCTAAAACAACAGTATATTCAAGAGTGGCCTAAGATTTTTGCACAGTATTGCAAATCAATACTTGTATCTAATTAATGAACCCAAACAAACAATCCCAAATTGGACTCAAAACTCTACACACAGGTTCACCTTCACATGACAAACCAGCTTCTAAACTCTTCACACACTCTGCACCAGCCCCTCCACTCACCTTGTCCTGATCTACTTCCAAACCCTAACTGCACTGCAGGGTACAATGCATCTGCTGCCCCAATTCTCTTTTCTTGCTCTGTAAAAATAAATGAAGGAGCCACAGAAGTACAAGCCTACACATACAGCAAACCAATAGATTAGAAGTCAGAAAATGTTAGCATTCAAATCCTCAGAACTGCCAGAGAGACATTGTTGGCCAGAGTCTTAAGAGTCTTAAAACTCACAGGTCATATGTTTTAGAGGATTTTGCAAAGAGTGGTGGCATATTAAGTATTAATACACCCTCTACATTTCCTGGGAGAAATGCTGTCTAGTTTTATTTACAGATCAGGGTGGCTAAATGGGTAAGGCTCTGGACAACCAATTAGAAGTTTTCAAGTTTAAATCTCAAAGCTGCTAACCTGCCACGGTTGGGATATTCAGCAATACCCTTAACCTTTTACACAGCTCAAGTGTAAGTTGGTACATGTATAAGCAGTGCATTTTGGGTAACTTGGTCACCTCTTGTAGACCTGCATGGTTCAATCTCTTAGTCTAAGAGCACGCATTACCCAGAATGCACTGCAATTGCTTATCCAGGGCAACACGCAGAGGATTGACATCCTATGGACAATACTTAAATGGTGTATGCCTGATGACCTCTTGGAGTCATAAGAGTGAGAGGTTCTCAAAAAATACTGCACAGAAGGAACAACAATGTCTGTGAAGACATGTCTTCATGTCACACCTAACCCAGGGTCCCCTTGGGACTGGGCCGGCATATTAGCCAGTCACTATTTTCTTCTTCGTCCTTGGTCAGGGTTATGGGAAAGCCAGTGACAGCAGGTTGCAAGGCAAGAACAATGCTAGACAGGGAGCCAATCCATCATAAAGCTATTATTACTATTATTATTATTATTATTATTTAATATTATCATTATTATTTACCCATCTGACACCTGTGACTGTTACCTAACTTAACATAACTTACAAGACTTTCCTATAGGCTGAGATTTTTGCCACTTCTAGTATGTATTACAGTACACCTTGAAACACCTGCAAATTCAATTACTTCTTTCGCACTATGTCCTTTGTCTCATCTTAATGTAATCAGTCATTTTTACCAATAATTAACATCTGCTTTGCAACCAATTTTGAGCACATCAAATTACACAATCACTGCATTGTTCTCTTTCTATGAATCCTTTTGCACACCCTGCAGGTATTTATACAATCATTCTCGTGCAACACCATCTGCAGATCTGCAGGACCCAAGGCCATAGTGGAATAAAGAATTTAAATAAGGGACACACATTAGGTAGTTGTAATTAAACAGCCTGTTATGAAGGAAGAAAAGGGTCAGAAGGGAGCCATGTAGGATGGCTATCGTGCTGCTTCCAGTGCCCATCACCCTTACATCCTATTGTGGTAATGAACTGGTTAGGTTAAAATTGAAATCAGAGCTGTAATTCCAGACTAGAATATCACATAATTATAACTAAGAGGATTAGTTTGCTATTTTTGTCCATTATAGTACATTATGCCAATAGTTTGTTTGGCTTTTTAACGTTGGTGACAATTTCATCAACACACACAAGGTTTTATACACACACACACACACACACACACACACATACACACACACAATGTTATTTCAAGATTAGTCATATATCCATCCATTACCTTTCGCTTAACACACCCAGCAACTCTAGACGGAAGGACAGGAACAACCCTAGACAGAGCGCCAATTCATCGGAGGGCACACACACACACAGTCACACACACAAACACACACTAAGGGACACTTTAGAGACACCAGTTAACCTAAAACGCATATCTTTGGACTGTGGGAGGAAACCAGAGTATGGACCAGGGAGGACAAGCAGACTCCACACAGAAAGGACCCAGGCCGCTCCACCCTGGGATTGAACCTGGGACCTTGCTGAAAGGCAGCAGTGCTACCCACCGATCTGCCCCATTCCAATTATAGCATACTATCATGCGTAATACCTCACAAATATTGGTTTCATGCAGATTCTTTTACTTTGTTTTCCCAACCACAAAAAGTCAACAAAACACACAAGTTGGCCAGGAGTACATTTTTGCACAAGACTTGTTTACTCATGGTCAATTTCCTTCAATATATAAGCAAATAATGAAGAAATCCCAGTGGTTGCTGAGCTTTCACATTTTCCTCTATTTTCTCTGTGCCTGCACATCATGTTGTAATAGTCTTTCAAATGATCAAATGGAAATCTAACAGACTGGGGGAAACTTTTAATCATGAACAAATATCCTCTACAATAAGTTACTGTGCAGCCATGCGTGCAAGTTACAGTTTGCGTCAGTGGAGTGCAGCAGTGCGACTAGGGCAAAATAAGATGGTGAAACTTCTCTGAACCAGCCAAGGCATCAAAAGAAAATAAATTAAACTTCACACTGATTTTTAAACTCAGCATACAGAGTGATCAGCTCACCAAAGCCTGACTGTAGTGTAACCGTACGCAGAGGAGGATTTGCTTTTGTTACTTTGCACATTTTTTTATATTATAAAATACTTTAATGCATATCTGATCTGATAATCCATGAAGAGTTTGATATTGAGTTGCGTATAATTGCTTTAGTCTGAGGAAGAAGCTGAGGGTTTGTAATCAAAGAGTTGGAATGATCTGGAATGTTGCTTTGTTGTCTTCTTGCCTCTCAAATGTGATCCGTCGGGTTTGTTGGTTGCTGGGGAGGTGGTGTGCTGATGACTCCTGTGATCCCTTTCGGCTGTACTACCTTCTGGTTCTTCCCTTCCTAGCTATGCTGCTATAGTTAGTGTTGCCAGAGTCTCAAGTTGCACTTAGTAGCAGTGGTACAAACGTGTTCTGTTAATGTGCTCTGTACTCTGCAAATATTAACTACATATTCTTTTTTCTTTCTGAAATCATGATCCGGTCCAAACACTAAGATGCTCTTCCAGTCCAGTACAACACTAAAATGTTCTTTTGCTTCGGCTCCACCCAAACTGTTTTACATTATCGGTTGCAGCCTTCACACCATTACTCAAACCACATCAGAGGACAGTAACTCTCTCCCTGCTCTGGCTGACTAAGCATGCCATGTCAAAATAGCTGTCCTGCTCAGCACATTCACTTATATTCACTGTTGTCATAGATGCTGTAGCTTTATATTCTGTATTTTATTATACACTTTTTAATATTACATTTTCTTTAAATGTTCTACAAATATATTCTATCTGTTAAATTTATTTAAATAAATGTATTAATTACATTTATTAATTACTTTCTTACATATATCATCTAAGCCACCCAACACCCAACAAAGGTCGCACCAGACCACCACGGCAGACTGGGAGCACCACTCCAGCCTTCTGGCTGTAACAAATTGCCACTTAGACCCTGCATTAAACACATCTTCTATGAAAACCGACTCGACCTCCACTTTACTTACCACCTGATATATCCCTTGGCATGTGAAATTGCAACAGGATTATCAAGAGCATTATCATGCATCCAGAGAAAGGTTATAACGTGATTCGACTAACCAAAAATACTGCTTCATTTTATCCTAATTGAGCAGAAGTTAGACCCATTCCCACATCTTTAATCATGTGGTCTTGGTCTTCAAATGACTGATGAGATGTATCAAATGTGTTCTTGCTTGGATGGAGAAAAAACCTGAAGGCAATTTGACCATATGTGGATAGGATTGGATCCCATTGTGTTTCAGTACTGAACAGACATGCATTGGTCATGGTTGTATACAACTTATTCTATTGCAGATTTGTGGAAATGGTTAGTCTTGCCTTGCAGTCTCATCTCATTCATTGGAATGTCAGATGCTATGATGTTATTTTTCAGCCAGGACTGAAAACGTATTAAATAATGTATTTAATAAAGGCTTTGGCATGTCTACATGTGTGTTATTAGTTTAGGCAGAATGTGTTTGTCTGTTTTTGTGTCCTGGATGAAGATCACAGCACATTTTCTGAGCTATTGATGCTAAAGTCTAGAGCATAGTCAATGAGCTGATGTGAGCTGGTGTGATGGGAGTCAGCTCACATGCTCTGTTTGTTTACTGAATACACCAGATTCAATATAACGCCCCAAAACCATAACAGGGAATTGTTTTTATATGGCCTTTATTTATAGACATGATTATGACTATGAGCAAATCAGTTTGCACTAGAGTTTTGGAACCAATTAAGTTCAAATTCTGAGGTTCCAATTTATTTTTAGAACAAAATAAATAATCAATGATCCTTATTATTAGTATTGTTTATTATTATTATTATTATTATAAATGTGATCCAGTGGTTAGCACTGTCATCTCAGAGCTCCAGAGACCTGGGTTCCAGGCCCAGCCTAGTTGCTGCCGGTGTGGACTTTGTTCTTTGTCCGAGTGGGTTTTGTTCAGGAGAAAAAAAGTCTAGCATGTTTGTGTCAAGATAGATTGACAGATCGATGAATGGATGGATGGGTGGGTACATTGTATTGTTTTTTGAAGCTGATTGGATACTCAATCAAACCATTGGGTCTGACAGTACCTCATAACCTCTATAGAAGAAGCCATATCCAGATTGAAAACGAGCAGTCAGAGGCAACAGTGGAAAGAAGAAAATTAAAGAAGAAAGCCAATAAGGAACCAGGCTCAAATGATGAATCCACCCTCTGCTGGAAACCAGATATGATAATTATGTTTTTTTTTCCAATTTAGCCAGAAAATGAACAGTATTGCATGACTTACAGAACATTATTGATCTAGTTGAACCCCATTACCAAATATCCCTTACACAGCTTTGGGGTATATAAGCGATCATTAAATATGAGCATCAGACTTTATCAGGAAAATGACATTAGCAAGGTAAGATGCTTAAAAACTTTTATCTAGCCATCCATCAGTTACATCTCAATTCAAAGTGTTGCTTGAATGTTTGTGATCCCATTCAAATTTTCAAATCTCTGCATAAATATACTGCTCACGAACATGAGGGGATATATCATTGTGATATATTTTGTTTTGAAAATATTTCCTATTTTTTCAGCGCAGTATATGACCTATAAATTCATCAGATTTCCAAATCCTAAAAGTAGATACAGAGAACCCAATTAAACAAATGTGACAAAAATGTTATACTGGGTATTTGTTTAACCAGGGAAAAGATCCAATATTACATTTCTGTTAGTGGAAAATGTAAGTTAACCTCAAGCGATTAGCAGGTGTTTTCCATCAGTGGGATGACAGTCAGGTGTGAGTGGGAACCCTGGTGTGAGTGAGAAGTAAAAGAGTCGTTGCTGTTCAGTGAGAATCCATTAATCCATGAGTTTAGACTCCACCAATTCACAGTCAGAGATTGTGTTCAAATGGAGGCATTCAAGACCTCTGTTACTCAGTTGACCACCAAAGATCCATCCTTGAGAATGGTAAATAAGGGTCTGCAAGGTCACAAAGGGAAGCATGGTCAATTCTGAGCATCTAAAGTTCTCTCCCACATTAGCTGAGTCCATCATCAGGTAAAAACTGAACAACAGTGGCGTGCATGGTAAGGTTGCAAGGAGAAAACCACTGCTCTCCAAAGAGACCATCTCACCCAATCCAGAGACCAATCCAGAAGGCTATTGGAAAAATAAGCTAGAACTTTGAGGTTTAAAAAAGAAAACTAATTTGCTTAATTGGCTTCAAAGTAGATAAAGATAGATAGATAGATAGATAGATAGATAGATAGATAGATAGATAGATAGATAGATAGATAGATAGATAGATAGATATACATTATACACATATCTTTTCATTGGACAACACTGTAATCAGTCTACAGTTTGCATGTAACACTGTAAAGTTGATGTGCCCTCAAAATAACTCAACAAACAGCTTAATGTCTAAACATCTGTCAACAAAAGTGAGTACAGCCCTAAGTGAATATAACCAGATTGTGCCCAAAGTGTCAATAATGTCATTGTGGCCATAATTATTTTCCGGCACAGCCTTAACTCTCTTGGGCATGGAGTTCACTAGTTCACTAGAGCATTCCCATCACATCACAGAGCTGAGGAATGTTAGAGACCTTGCACTCCTCCACCTCCCTGCTCTGCTTGAGTACATGTACACAGTACATTCATGGTTCCATCCATGACCTGTAGCTCCTCACAGCAGGCAGCACTCATGCAGAACCAAACCATAACTTTCTCACCACAATGCTTGACAGACACACTTGTCTTAGTAGTCCTCATCTGGTTGCACCCACACACATTTTACACCATCTGGCTTAACTTCTTTGCTCGACCATGGTGAGGCCTATTCTTATAGGAACCTGTTAAACCGCTGTATGATTTTGGCCACCATGTTGCAGCTCACTTTCAGCGTGTTGGCAATCTTCTTATAGTCTAGGCCATCTTTATGTAAAGCAATATTTTTTCAGGTCCTCAGAGAGCTCTTTGCCATGAAATGCCATGTAGAACTTCCATTGACCAGTATAAGAGAATGTGAAAGCAATGAAACCACATGTAACACACCTGCTCCCCACTCACACCTGAAACCTTGTAACACTAACAAGTTACATGATACTGCGGAGGGAAAATTGGTGCTTGGGGACAATTTCGCCATTTCCCCTTAGGGGTGTTCTGACTTTTGTTGCCAGTGGTTTAGACATTAATGGCTGTGTTGAGTTATTTCGGACACAGCAAATTTACACTATTACACAAGCTGCAGTACTTTAAGATAAGATAAGATAAAACTTTACTGATCCCTTTGGGAGCATTGCCTTAAGGAAATTAAGATTCCAGCATCCTACATTCTATCAAAGTGTCATATTTTCAGTGTTAAAAGTTACAAATAGTTGTAAAAATATGAGGGGTGTGCTCACTTTTGCGATATACTATATATACTGTAAATATACACTCAAGTCAATGCCAATTTAGAGTAATCGATTAACCTAATATGCATGTCTTTGCACTGCGGAGGACACCGGGGTTCCCAGAGTAAACCCGCTCAAACCCATTCAGATCCAGTCAAACACATACACATTGTTATTCAGTTAATTATCAAAACACCCAATATATACCCATCGACAAAAGATAACTCACCAAGGAGCTGTTACAATTAAATGATATTTTATATGTGTAAATATAATGATGATATTTGTAGATGATATTACACAGTATTGAACCGAATGTTTATTGGGAAAACAAATCAGTTGAAAGGAGGCTCTAGTACCCTGTTAGGCCACCTGGGTGCAAGATGGGATATGGTTGAACATGGAGACATGCAGGTTCCCTGTGACATTTTGTGCTACATTTGTTTAAAAATGTTGCAGTTGGAACTGTAGATTTTGAATGCTCATAGCTTACCAAAGCTGGTGTCCAACTAAGCAGGCCAAGGAGTTGTTGCTATCTGGCAGAGACATTACTGCAAATGAAGGTTGCGGTAGCTGGCTGGCAATGGCAGCCCTCTTGTTTGCACATTTTTCACATTTAACATCTGCGCATATTAATTTTGGCAATGAGTATATAATGATCAGCTCATGCTGTTATTATTTTGCATTTCTCTGAGGCCATTTGTGTTTTCTCAGTCATCTCTTGCTGGGCTTACCAAGTTTTTAGTTGGGTCTCATGAGTTTATATTTAGCACTGAAATGTGTTCATTGCATTTAATGTGACAAACTAAAATAAACACAACTTTTTATTTAAAAAGTTGCACAAATCAACCACAAAATGCTGCACAAACCATAAAAACCATGTAAAACTAAAAGAAATATATTGCACATAAAAGGGAAAAGTCAAAACAGCTAACAGCCCCACTTATAATATCCATTATATATATATATATATATATTTATATATATATATATATATATAAACCCACTATTCAATAATTTCCGAATTATCAAAATGTCAACTCATACAAATATGTTTTCAAAGATGTTTTTAAAAGCATAAGTTATGAAAACTGCCATATATTGTAGATACTGGCAAGGTATTCCACAACCTAGGTGCATATTCTGCAAACGCCCGATTGCCTTTCAATCTAAAATGCATTTGCGTGACCATGAGCAAATTCTGTGATGCTAAAAGACTAATCCCAGTATACAGCCCATTACAGTAGTCGAGCATGGATGAAACAAGAGCATGAAAAACTTTCTCCAAATTTGAATAAGAATGGCAATTTCTCATCTTAATTACATTGGCTGGAAAAAGCTGTTTTTGACCAATGCATTTACCTGTTTTGAGTCAAAAAAAATATGACAGAAACCCAGAAACCAAGATTTATTACAATCCCTTATGACCAGATGAAAATGTACTAATCTTACTAGTCATGCATTAAATTGCCTGGTAAGAGTCAATGATGTAAGAGGAATGTACAGCTGGGTAACATAAGCATAAAAATGAATGCAATATTTAAAGTTAAAGCGTCTTGGAAAACGCTATATAAATAAAATGTATTATTATTAATATTTATTATCAGGCTTCCTCATAACTTGTCCTAAAAGAAGCATGTACAGAAAAAAAATGGCCCTACAAGGCCTTAACATGCCTTTTCCAAATGAAAACATACATTCATCCAAAAACCACTACCACCATAAAAATGACATAAAGATGCTGAATGGAACAGCATCTTATAGTAACAATACCATCAATACAACCAATACATGTTCATTCAAGAGCAAGATTGTGAACAAAATACTTTATAGCTATAACATTATAGTATGTTTGGCGTATTTGGCAAACTTTCATCAGTTACTTATTTATCACAAACTAACAGGCAATAAAGGTGCTGACTGCAACATCAGAGCTGTCGCTTGTCGCATTTTTCATTTAAAATTCTATTGGGTCCAGGTCAGGAATTCAGGCCAGTCCAGTACTCTCTTCTACTGCAGCCATGTCTATGTAATTTATGCAGGTCTTGTTGAAAAATGCATAGACATTACTGGAAAACATAAATTTGTACATTAATGATGCCACAGAAGTAATTTTCACAGAAGTAAATTGCGCTTCACCAAGGGCCCTGACACAACACAATACAATGACAGGCTATTCCTTAGACTTGCTGATAACAGTCCGGATGGTCTTTTTTTATCTCTTATCTTTTTCTGGGGCATACATTATCCATTTCTTCCAAAAAAATGTCTTGATATTGTAAACATAAGACTTGCACAACACATTTTAAGTGGCATTTGTGAATGTACTATAACTCCATATTGCAGTACGTCCCAAAGGTTCACTAATGTAAACCCTTGCCCATGTGGTCATATCAGCTAATTACGAATGCCTGTTATGTAATGTGCGTGTGTGTACATATATATATATATATATGTCTTTGCAGTCTATATGTGTTTACAGACTTAGTGTTGCCTTTATTTACTGTTGGCAATTTAAGTACACCTTAACACTAAATGGCAGGGGTGCTGCCAGGGAATATGAAATTTTGCTACATAGGGCCTCTTCACCCCAGCCCCCCGCCTCATGCCTACATTGGAAATGTTACATCATGCACATTGAATTTACTAGTTGATGCAATATTGATATCCTCCAAAAATTATTTCAAAATGAAATATCCTCTAATTTTTCTGAGCAGTATAAATGTTGTTTAAATAGTACAATGATTGAATGGAAAACCCTCTGAACATCCATCAGTAATATCTTAAATATACATTAACGCCTTCAATAGTAATGAATGAACATGATCATCTATAGAAAATGGATAGTTATGGTTCAATACATACTGATGCATTTTTCTTTCTCTCTCTTTGTCTCTGATTTCATTTTTTGTTGTTCTTGTTTTCTTTTAAATGCAATCTGATGATTAGCCCCAAATCACATTGCACTGCAAGCAAATATCATTTGGTAGTTGGGCAGTTGGAATCTGAATCCTACGATGGATCAGGTAATACCTCTGTGGGATTCCATAGCTGACGTTAACTAACATTTCACATTACATATTACGTTGCACTGTATCAATGCATATGTGAATACAGATATTTATGCGTTGATAAATGTGTTCTTTCCTCACCCTTTTTACTCCATTTTTACCATTTTTCTAACTGCAGGTAAACTAGTCTTCATAATTGAATAATAATATAGTAATGTTGCATGTAGAATTTGTATGCACACCTATTACGTACGGAGCGGTAACCCCTATATGAACTCCATGTTAGAGAAATGGACACAACAGGTGTCTTTAAGTTACTCAGTTAGCCATTATGTTGCTGTAGTAAGAATGATCTGATTCTATTGCAGAATTATAGAATAATTGGAACCCAAAGTCAGTACATAATCATAATCATATTAAATCAAATTAATAATAGACATTTACAGCATTTAGCACGCACTCTTATCCAGTGCTTTGTATCCAGCTTAGTAGACATTACCCCATGCAAATACAAGTAAGTAATAGTCCAAAAATATTTCTTTTTTAGTCTTCACTTAAGTGCTTAGTGAATAGTTGGGTCTTTAGTTGGCATTAGAATACAGTGAGGGACTTCATTTGGACATTCAGTGGAAATTCATTCCACCACATGGGTGCCAGCACAGGGATTTTTGACTTGATTTTTGTCTTCCTTTGGTCATGAGTGATGGGTCCAGTCAAGCCAAGCTTGAGTCTCAAAGGCCTTTAGGTATGAGAGTGCTACCCCTACAGGCCCACTACAGAACAGGTATCATTACTGGGTCATTTTCAGCACTGCAGTGGCACTGACATGGTGGTAGTGTACTACTTTGTGCTGCACTGGTAAGAGTGGAAGAGATGGAGCAATACTACTGAAGTTTTTATATACTTCGCACACTGTCTACTCTACGGGACCCTAACCCTAACCCTAACCCTCATTGGTGGCCTACCTTGTAGGTCGTCAGACAGTGTCTACTGCTGCATATTTTGTCTTGTTGTCCTTCATTAGTGTTCACAGGACACTTCCCACAGGACGGTTATGGCTGGGGGTCTATGCTCAGTGCAGCAGTGACACACTGAAGTGTTTAAAAACTCCAACAGCACTACTCTGTCTGATGCACTTCTACCAGCACACCACACCCACATGCCATCACCACATCAGTGTCATTGCAGTGGGGGAAAAACAATGTATGCAGAGTGACAGAGTGTAGACTCTAGAACTACAAAGCGCACCAATGTGACACCAACTAAGGTTTCACTCCAGTTATGGTTCCAATGACTAAGCCTACCCTCTTCCAGTTGACAGAGCATACCATGCCAACAAATCTTTCCATCTGAGGACATAAGAACCTGCAGTGACTGGATCAACTAATGCGGATATTCATATTCTCTATGATATTATGTTTAATATTTTATTTACTATCTATTCTAATGTTTCATATTCTGTATTCTGTATATCTTGACATAAATTAAAAGGGTGCATAAACCAAAGACCCGTGATCTTCAATCCCTCCAACAGCACTGCATCAAGAACCACCATTCAATAATAGCTGATATAATCACATGGGCAACTTACTTTGGCAAACCTTTCACAAATTCATTCCCAAATGTCACTTAAAACATTACTGTTCAAAAAGGAAGTCTGATGTTAACCTTGCCCAGTAGGATCTTCTTCAGACAAATCAGTATTCCAGGTCATTTTTGGAAACAGTGTATGCCATGTGCTCCAGAACAAAGACAATATTGACCATCTAGACGGTTATCAGCAAACAAATCCAAAAATCCAGGTATTACATGGTATCTGGTTGGGTCACAGCTTTGTGCAAATGTCATTTCTGTTATGTGATGGCAGCATTAATGCAGTAACATACATTTAGATTTTTAGATTTTTAAAAAGCAACATTCATTTCTTCAAGATCTTTTCCATGGACCTCCATGTATTTATCATGGATTTATATCATGCTTTTATCAAGATAATACAACATAAGTAAAATCAGAAATGGTTAGAACTGAAATACGTAAAAACCTTTGAGTCTTTCAGTGCAGGAATTTATTTTTATCAGACAAAACATTAAACATCTTGGGTTCATACTGTCTGTAATGGCATAAATATCAAAGTAGATGTAAGGAGCACTGCTGTCATTATCCATTATCTTCCGCTTAATCCACACTGGGTCACGGGCCTGCTGATGCCCACCCGGAAACTCTGGGCACAAGGGCAGGAACAATCCTAGACAGCATACCATCGTAGGGCAAACACACACACACACACACACACACACACACACACACACACACACACACACACACACACACAGTCATGCACCAAGGGCCACCAAGGGACACCAAGTAATTCTAAATGCAAAACATTACAAAAAGGCTAAATATTTGTCAAGAAATAATATTAAAATTTCAATTCATTTTAAAAGAATATGAAATAAAAGGTATAATGAAAATATAAATAGCTCTGTAAAAATAGACTTGATTCACATGGTTCACAGTTTCTCTAAGAACCTTGACTTCTTGACCTCCATTGAATGGTTCAGTTGCCAGGCCAAGTCCAACATCCGCTAGTAAAGTATTCATAGAAATTCCTCTGCATGGATGTCATAGGATAGACTGAGTTAAAAGAGGTGCATACATAGGAATGAATATTGGCTTACAATTTCATAAAATGCTTGCTGTAATTACAACAAAAGGGGCGAGTTGGTTTGGTTTGGCATTTTTGCTGCTATCCTAAAAGATATCAAATCACATTTTAGTCATTGTAAAAGCTGATTGTTAAAGCAACCATAGACCGAACTGATTATTTACTTGCAATTTGTCCACCAAACTGGAACCTAAATGCAGAGGAAGAAGTTTGAATAAGAGTTTCTATATTTGATTCGGGTTTTCCTATTGCTAAGATAATTAGAAAGAAGTTTGATGGTGAGTTGTGGGAATTGAAATTGGGTGCTTAGTTTGTACCTCAAGCCATCATGCCAAACGGTGTCAAAGGTTTTCTTAACATCTTTTGTATATTCGCGTGTTGATTTTTATGCAGTTGGTGATGATGTTCAGTTCATGTTGTGTGGAGTGATGTCGAAAGCCAAATTGTTTGTGTGAGAGTAGGTTGTTGTTCGTTAGTTGTTATCTGAGTTTGTTGTTTAAGATTCTTTCAAATGTCTTCCAGATGGACTCAAGTAAGCTAATGGGTCTGTAGTTAATTGGGTCTCTCTTTGATTTATTGGGCTTAGGTATCATGGTGGTCGTTGCTGTTTTGAAATTCGCCGGGATTTAGCCTGAGGTTAGTGCTGCGTTGAAGAGGGAGGTTATGGCTCTGATAGTGTTATCAGGGAGGTGGGTAAGTAGTTGGTAACCAATGCCTGAGATACCTGGGGCTACTTTGGGGGATTTCAGTAGGAGGAATATGACCTCGCTCGATCTTATGGGAGTTGTGAGTAGGTGGTCGTCTGAAAGGAATTGCAGGTGTATGATTTGTTTCTGGGTAAAAGTGACTGGATCAGTTTTGTATATGTTTTGTGACAATTTGAGTGCTTTCGTACGCCAGAGGATGTGGGGGATGTGGGTGAAAGATACCCTCCTAGTATTTTTGTAAGATGTTGGCGATGTCTTGTGGGTTATGATGTTGAGTGTTATCATTTAGTCCATTAAATCTCTTTTGGGTATTCCTTTGAGTTTTCGGATTTGGCTCTAAAACTCCTGAGGGGATCTGATTCGGTGTTGTCCTGCTGTGGTGATTAGAGATTTCCAGTGTCTATTGTGGTCTTCTTTGAGGCTGTTGAGTGCGTGGTTTCGTAGGGAGGTGAGGTCCCACCGTACTAGACCCAATCGATGTGTGTAATGCTCAAACCGTCGACGGTAGAGCGAGAGGAGTCTTGTTGTTTTGGGAAATGGAAAGGTGTATCTTGTGGTAAATGTAGATTTTGGCACAGATGCGTCAGCTGAGTGTGTGATTGATTGATGTATATATTCTATTTCTGTGTCTATTAGTGATAGTGGGTGATTTTCATACTTTGTGGTGTAAGTGCAATTAGAAAG
>JAUZST010009796.1:0-12770 GCA_034779995.1 Parotocinclus haroldoi | reverse complement strand
ATAAAAGTACCTTTTGGAAGATTCTGTTTTTCTTCTTCACGCAAACTTAATTAGAATCACCACACAAATTCACATGAATGTAACAAAACATCCATTCTACACATTTTTAATATTACATATAAAAAAACCATAATAGAAATAACTTCGGAATTTGCAAACACCATAAAGTAAAACAAACAGGTAAACAAATCACAAACAAAGCACATCAGGCCCAAAACAAAAATATGTTTATTGGTTGGATACTGAATGACATGACCAGTAACTTGTATTTTCAATTAGCTAATATTTAGGCATTTGGAGAAAGTACTGATTTATTCTGTTTGAATAGATCGATGATTTTTAATAATGGTCAAGCAAAAGTTCAGTGTGTCCTTAAGTAAAAACAACCCCTTACACCGAGACCAAATGAGGTCGAGACAGAAACGAGGCATGCTCTTTTATGGTTTAAGACCAGACCTGAATACTGGAGCACTGCTACCAAGGGAAATCTCACTCATTTTCTATACCTGCTTATTTCAGTGCAGTGCAGGGGTCCACACCCTAACCCAGCAGCCTAGCTCATTATGTGAGAAGGATGAAGTAATTATGCAATCATTACAAGTAATAGTGTCCTAGTAGCATTGCCTTAATTACAAATAATGTATTGTACATTTGTATGCAAAGTGCTTCCTGGGGCTGGCTATGGCATATGTTGGTCTAGAAGGGATGTGTTGAGCCAGTTTTATGAGCTGGCATTATTTGTTCTTTCTTGTTACAACCTAAAGCCTTAATTTGATTTTAATGTAATGTACACGTATATGGTTTACCATGGAGGAAACTCCACAAACTACATGCCACTACTCTTTTACTGGAGGGAAACACCTAGCTGTATATCTCTAGGAAGCTGTGCTTGAATTAGCTTGGCTGCTTTTTTGAGGCGGATTTCACACTTGAAGTTGATGATCACACTTCTCACTGCTCCTCCTGTTTCATCTTCACCCAGATGCACATTGAGGGAAAACGTCATCACTTACACTTGTACCGTAAACCGTAATTGAATTCGTCTTAAAGCGGGCCGCTTTCTATGGATTGAAGCAGCAACACTGCCTGCTACTGGTCATTCTGAGATCCAGCAGGTAATGTAAGGGGAAATGAAATAAACAACACTCAAATTGGCAAATTAGCTTTGAGACTCTTAAGTAAGAACATCAGATGGACAAGATGCTTTAACTGAAATCAATTTTATTTATGCAGTGTCAGTGGCATGATTAGGCTTTGGTCGTGGGGCTTTTTTTTAAATACCAAATTTGCATTCTGAGGTGAACTTTAAGCAAAGCCATTGTGAAATATAAGAACTTTACCACAATGTCTAGGCTGAAAAACATAATATGAAACTAACCTGGTCAGATTTGATTACGTAATTCATTCATTTTGTGTCCCTTTGTTTCTTTAACCTTGTCAACATAATTAAGTCTCTTAACTTACGATGGCGAAAAAGAGAACTTGACAATGACAATGATAATGCTAAAATCTCTAAACTGTATGTAATATATTGATTATCGTGTCTGCTTATCCATGAGTCGATGTAATTATCATCACTAATGAGTAGAATCCAAGCCTGAAATCCTACTACAAATGAAGTGGTCATTTTCTAAGACAATGCCCCATCAGCCGAACCTCATGGCCTTCTGAACTTTTCTAATATAACATTTCATTACTGTTCTGTGTAAATTTAATGCAATCCAAAATCAGCGGGATAGTATTGAAACTCCAAAAAAAATATTACCCATATTTCATTTTCTGGTGAAATACATTTCATTTGTTGATAAATATAAATGTTTGCATTTCAGTCATGTGTGAACTGGGAAAATGAAATGGGAGCATTGTAGTACTAGTAATGACTCCCATATATCGTAAGTTGGGATATCGTCAGACCTGCAGTTGGCTATTCGGCAATTTAAAGGCCATGTTAAACAGATTCTTGTTGCTGGTTAAAAATATGTCCCTAATTTGGGTTTTATTACATTTTTCATATCGTATCTCTTGGGCAAATTTGGTAAGTCCCTTTTTCGCAATGGCCAGTTTATGGGTTTTCAACATTACAATGGAAATCTGATAATTAGGGCATTCTCAAATTCAGAGGGAAAATATACTTAATTTAGTTTCTCAGGTTTGTCAGATTTTTGATGAAAAGTGCCCTATTTCACAGCAGTAATTAATAACGCTTACAAATCGCCATGCTACAATACATAGAATAGTGTACCTTAGTATGGTTAAATGTAAGCCAAAGCGCAACAACAGATTACTTCAGTTTCCGAGCAAAAGACTAGTATAGAATAATAGAATAGTGTGTGTGCAACAGGGGATGCATCTGGCAACAGGAGTGCCAAATTCGACACAACACCACCTCATAATGCAAATAAACTAGTGAACTAAAGCACTTGCACTTAGATTAGATTAATAATTTTTATGATTTTTATTTATTTTTTATGATTTGTATTTATTTTTTATAATTTTTATTTATTTTTAATGAGTTCCACAGCTGTGAATTACTATAAGTAGGGCCCTACTGATAATATCCATAAAAACACATTCAGCAGAAACTGTGTTTTGAATTCTAAACTGATTTTCCCCAGGCAAGCAATACACACGACGATACTCTCCTAAATTCTCGCAGGCCAAATGATAAAATCGGAGTATTACAAGGGATCCCTCAGCTGGCCTCTTCTCCCTCAGACACAGACAGTCATGTGTGCATGTGAAACTGACCTGGCTGGACCAGCAGAGTTAGGCTAGAGTATTAAACTGCACCCTGTTACCTTCTTCTCAGTTGGTACATATCATGAAACATATAACTTGACCAGGACGGTCTCTGCTGCACTTTTCCACTCAGTAAAATGTATTTGTCGATCTGACCGTCCTTTCACTTGCAGCAACTGCAAAGCAAGCACAACACACATCCACTATTCATGATCTCAGCATCTCTAACTCATCCAATACATTGATTACCACACTCTATCTCACTCTCTGACCCACTCTCTCATTGTCTCTCGTCCTCATAGTCGCTCTCTCTGCTGGATGTGTTGGCTAACAAGAAGCTGCCAACTTGATCCAGCTAAACAAATCAATGGCACCTGGACTGCAGCAGGCTGCAAGGTCAACTTCCTAACTGAAGTCATGCCGCGCACGAGCAGTTTATACATAATACATAAAATCAGAACTGATACCTGTTTAGATTGTTTTGCCTATGAGACCTTGTTACAGAAGCTGATATTTGAGACCTAAGAGACAAACTAGCATCAATTACAGATTTAGAGGGTTCAACATTAATCTTCAGATGGCTAACAGTTCAAATCACAGCACGTGCATTGTGCATCCGAGCAAGATCTCGGCAAAGCGCCATATTTTGCATATAATGCTGGTCAGGGTCACAGGGAGGGATTGGATTCTAGAATCCACTTAGCCCAGGGTGCCAGTCCCTCACATGATTTTATAAACTCACCATCCCTCTTTAGAGCTGTGAGGCGACAGTGCTAAACTCCGTTCCACTGTGTCCCACTAATGAGCCTCCTTCAGGAATTAATATATACAAGGGTAAAAGGAAAGCATTTCTCTGGTGTTTCTCATTTGCAAAACTGATGGCACTCCAAGACACACTGTCAACTTTCACCACTCACACACTCACTTCTAATTATTAGTACATTCCCTCATCCATTCATTTCTTATATGCCTAATCCTGCTAAGGATTTCAGAACAAAACAGAACAGTGCCTAACTGGCAGCACAGGGGTCAAGGCAAAAACTACCCTAGACGTACACTCACACACTCATACACTAGGGGCACTTTGAAAACACCATGAACCTAACACATATTTTTGGAAAGTGGGAGGAAACCAAAGAACCCAGAGTAAACCCTTATGGACTTGAGTAGGATATGCAAACTCCAACACAGGCAGAGTCCAGGAACTGGATCAAACCAGAGATTGCAGCACTGTTCTGCCTTAACGAGCCTCCACCTGGTCTTCTTATATCCGACGGTAAATAAAAAGCTAACATTTCTCCGCTGTTCGTCATTTGCCAAATCGCACTTTGGCACTTTAAGACTGTGCATCGACTGTCACTGCTCACTTCGACACACTCTCCTGAAAAAACTGAGTCCAAATTGTGCATTTTATATTTAGATAATTAAGTAAATGTCCTTATAGAATTGAGTCCAACAACTTGGCAGAGCTAGGATTTAAACTTCTGACAGCAACAGTTATGTGCAGTGCTTAAAGCAAATCTTCAAACTCCTTTGAAATAGTCACTGAGCGAGTTTACATACACTTAATAATAGTCAGATTTCTGAAGTCATCATGTACACAGCATATTGTGATCTAGAAATCAGATTAAAAAGTCCAATAAAGAGAGCTGGCTTTTATTTCAGTAATTATATTGCTCTGAGCATATACTGCATAGTCACACTATGATTTCTATTGGTTTTCTCAGTCTGCACATGCACACAACAGAACAGGAGTGTAACATGGTTGCAAGGTCTGCTTTTTTTTCTTCGGAAACTTGTAGGCGAGACTGGCTATGGTTTTTACACTTTTTGCTTTATTATCTGCAACCTATTGAGTTTTTGAACTAAGTCTTTCAGACCTTCATAGTAAATACCCACATATAAATTCAAACCACTGCAAGAAAATCGCACACATTGTCAGTTAATGTCGAACACAAAGAGTTCCTCTTTTACAATCTTGTTACAAAGGTTGTAGCACATGCTGGGGGAAGTTGTAACACAGACAAAAGAAGCATAAAAAAGAGGCTACACCATGTAATATGCTTTAAAATGGCGTTTATTCACATAATAACACACATTTGGGTGTGTGGGTGTGTGTGTGCAAGAACATGCAAGTGTGTGTATGTTTGAGAGTATACGTTTTTCTACATAGGATTACATATATATTACACATTCTACATAGTACGTAGGATTAATGAGCACTAGCCGACAACATTGAAGTCTAATTTTTAATGGTTTCAAATGTAAAAAGCATGTTCACATGTGTCAGTTCTACTATATTATAATCTATTGTAGTCTTAATATGCCCAAAGAGAGTAAACACCACATTTAAACCACACTTTTAGAAAACTTTGTTGCTGCTCCAGTAACCTACCCTGCTGTATCTGCTTGGCATTACATAGCAAATCCCAAATGCCTTCACAACCGTTCTTACAGACTTACCCTTCTTCGAGACTTTATTATTTTTTTATACACCTCTGCTGGACTTTTCCGCTGCCAAGGCATTCTGTAAAATAATTTATTAAAATCGAGAAAGTGTTTCTACTTGTATATAAGGCGATGGCAGCAACACTTTTTAAAGCTGTGTTACAACCAACTCCAACCTCTATCATCCTGATTCCCCTGAGACTCAAACACAGTATATGCTCCATAAAAGGTCACATTTGATTATGTAATGTTACAGTTTATAGCATCTCTGTGCACAAAGTAGATATTCGATCATTACCTGAGTCAGATGTTTCAGCTGTCTAGCAGGAGGTCACATGTTTAGATTAGGATGAAGAATTAAGATGCACTTAGTATCATCAATTTTCCATTCAGTAGTGACCAGGTGCCCGTAACATAATGTTGCCACCACGATGCTTCACGGAAGGTATGGTATTTTCAGTGACGTTTTTTACCATGTAGAACTGCCAGAGTAAATTCAGCTATGTAGCATGTGAGACACTGATCTCTCTGGATTGATGGTACACTAAAATGTTCATCAACTTTTAAGCGAGGAGCAAAAGCAAGTAAAACGACATTTTCAGAATGACCTGTTTTTAACAGGGCCAGCTAGTAAATAAATGAAAGTGAATAAAATGCTGGATCAGAACAAATACTACCATATACTGCTCACAAAAAATTAGAGGATACTTCACAGAAAAGCCTCCTATATTAAAAAATACCTTAATATTTTGTGAGAAGTGTATTATCAATTAGAGTTTCTTCCACTGGTGCCATTCTTTTAAAGAGACTCTCTGTTCCTCTCTGATACAGCTAAAGCCCAAGGTGGTACATTCTCTGCTAATATATGCTTGTCACTGAGATTTTCAAATTACAGACTGAACACCAATAAGACTTCTGCTAAGCATAATGAGCATATTTTCCCTATTTAGAGCATGAAGTGAAGAGTAAAATATTGTGCTGTAGGCTAATCCAGAGGAGACAGAGTGAAGAACAAGCATACAGAAAGAGTGAGAGAATAGGACTTGGCGAAAAGTGACGTTTACTAAATAATGGATATCAAAGGTAACGAACAGGCAGCCGGTACTGAGATTACACACAGATATTCACATTAACAGCATTTAGCAAGTGACCTGGGACCAGATTCACAAGTGTCTTACGAAAGGTAACCTTCTAAATGTTCTTATGTACTTTATCCTGATCAGAGTCACGGAAAAGCCGGTGCCTAACCAGTGCCAAAAGTCATCTTAGACAGGGTGCCAAGTCATGTAAGGACTACACTTAGATGCTCATGCACACACTCAGGGTGCTTTAGAGGCACAAATTAACGTCACATGGCTTTGGCTTGTGAAAGAAGACCAGAATAACCAGTAATGAAGATGGGAAGACTCCACATATGGAGTACCCAGAACACTCCACCTGGGGATTAAATCTGGGGTCTTCTCGCTGTGAGGCAACAGTGCTACCCACGAACCACCGTTTGGCCCTCAGACGGCCCCTTATGATAACCTTTCCCTGGTCTGTAAGAGTTGGAAAGTTTTGAAACAGTTTGGTCCCTGGGGCAGGATTTTTTTGCCGTTGGCGATTTCTTTCACCTTCACCATTATTCCTCAATGTTAATGTTTGAATGCAATGAATGTTTCTCTTTTGTATTTAAATAACAGTAAATACAAATTTAATATCACCGCATACTGTAAGCAGACGACAATTAACAATTTCTTAAGACAAACGTAAGGAAATAATTGTGATTTTCTTAAAATAATAGTTGAGAACTTCTTAGTTTTTCTTTTCCAATCATGTAAGAACATTCTTACGTTTGTCTATATTGGTCTTAAGAACTTTGCAAGTGTTTTTGTGTGAATCCACTGTCGTGAAACCATTAAATGACTCAGAGCTCCTCGCTAATGATCCAAGGTGAGTATCACAGTATAGATTAATCTTAGACAACAACATGTGACTTTTCAATGTGCTTGAAGAACTGACGTACTTCTTTTGTGTGTCACATCTACATATTTGCTAGAGACCTGCAAGAATCATTGCAAATTGACAAGCAAACAGTTAAGTGCAGTCTTGAAGTCTTTCATTCGTTTTCTTACCTTTTCTTGAGGGATTTGAAAATCACAGGCCTAGCCATCAGCACAGGGCACAAGGCAGGAACAACTCAAAACAGGGTGCCATGCCATCATAGGGGCACATACACCCACACATTTATACATAGTGAAAAGAAGAGCACTTTAGGAACACCAATCAACCGACCACCCATTTTCTGTACATTGTTATTCTTCTGAAATACTTTCGAAAGATACAGTATGTGTGCAATCACATTTTGTGAACACCTCTTGTTCCATGTTCCCCTTGGTGAATCTTCCTAAAGCTCTCTTTCTTGCTACTTTCACTTATTAGCTTGTTGGGTATCAGAGTAAAGCTCAGTTCTACCAGTGCCGTATTCATAAATTAAGACTGAAACTAATTTGAAATGAATCGAGAAGCATGTAGCTATTCCTGAGCATTCACCAAACTGCATGATTTTTTCTGCAGGAGAATATTCAGCATTTTCTCCATGCAGTGCAATGATGTGCTGTGTGGGAGTGAGCTCGCTTTTAAAAAAAAACTTTGTCTTTTTTGTTTAAATGAGGGTTAAGAGATGCAACAGAGTGGTGAAGAAGATCTGCCTCCTCATTTCTCGTCCTACAAGGGCTTCAATATCGCTCTCCAGGAGGTAGGAGGGAGGGAGGGAGAGATCACCCTGCTCTTTCCTCTATTATTCTTTCCTTCTATTCAAGAGCCAACTAGAACAGAGAGCCAGAAGAATTACAACACAGAGGAACAACTAACAGCATTTATTCTGTTATATACAGTACGTTAGTAACATGATATGATTGTTAGAATTTACGCTAGTTTATTCATGTATGTAAGGATCTAAAACATTTTTCACTTAACTCACCAGTCCGGATGAGCGCCTGTAGTAGGTACTTCATACTGTAAATGTACTTAGGTACTACATTTCCTTCTAATCTAGCCTCATATAAATAAAGGGAATTCATTTGGGAATTCATTTCATTTGCATATTTAAACAGTTCAGAAAAACGCACATTCCCGAGCTATTTTCACTCTAGAAAAGTAACTCTCATTAAGTAAACACATTGGTGACCATATCAGTGATGCATTTCTCCATCTCATTCATCTATGAAGGTGAATTTTTAGATACAGGATATATAATTAATCATGTCAATAGGGAAAATGTAAAATAATAATAATAATAATAATAATAATAATAATAATAATACAGGGCTGTGGGAGCTAAGGGCTGACTATGGGTGTGGGAATCAATTTGACATAATCTCTTTAAATGTTTAACTTTAAATGTCATAGTTGCATAGATGAATACTTTTGAAAACATTTTGCAAAAAAAGGATCATACCTGTAACATTTAGGCACCTTTTTAAAACTGCGAATTTTGACTGCTTTAGTTTTGGATTTGTGTTTTCATTAAGACAACCATTAAAATATTAGATAATATCTATTCACTTTTAATCTCTGATTTCAAATGGAAAATTATCTTAAAGGATCCCAACACCTAAAACAGGACATTGACAATAAAAAACAAAACATTTATCTCATGAAAGTTAATAACAGACATGTCAATCCGGAGACATCAGTCTGTGCCTCCCTCTGTCTGTCTGTAAATGTCAACATGGTTAATGTTAAACGTGCAGCGGTTAGCAGGAAAATGTCACATTGTGAAACACTCGCTCAGTTTTCGTGTTATCGAAAAATCCCACAGACTGGGAGATGAGAGTGAGGATAAGTGCCTCGTCTAAAGACTGAAAAACAAATGGAATAGATGAAAAGGTGCTTACTTCGAAGCTGTCATCATTAAGATTGTATATATGGGTGCATATTTCAAATTGTATACATGAACAACTAGAATTTAATAACACTGAATTTAAATATAATAGAGAAGAGAGACCGAGATAATAATATATACAAAACACAGATATAGAAAGGTAGAGAGAGAGAAAAAAAGCAGAAGGAAGGATTTTTGCTGGATTTTTTATATAAACCAACAGTTTATGACCATCTTGGCATTTCCCGTCATTTGCAGTTTCCTACTCTCTGATCTCTTACAATTACTCCTTTGTTATTCAGTGGCACAATAGTTTTGCACTTATTCACAATTTTTCACAAGCCTGAGTCTGGGGTTTTGGGTGTGGACAAACAGAGCAAGTTCTTTAATCTGAAGCTCAGTTTAAAAGGCCAAACAGGTTATAAGGCAAAACGTGATACTCAACACAGAACTTCTTAGTGTTAGTGATTTTTGTGTGTTTGTGTCTCTCTGTAAGATGCTTTGAGGTCAGATTTATCAAAACATGGAACACATGCTGACTATATCGACATTGTCTCTAACCTTTTCTTGTCCTGTGGATGTTGAGTGTGTTAGTGAGCCCTGGGAGTTGTGGTATAAACTCCTGAACCTGCAGATCCATCTTCATCAAGAGCAGCATGGTGTGCTGGAGTGAATTCTGTGATGTTCTTTTCAGGTGAGGTGAGTCTGCAGGATCATACACCAGCATTACTAAATCAGGTGCTCTACTACAAATGTATTCCAAAAAGACCATCCCTGATCAAGAATTGTAAAAAAGTCAACTTGATAACTTTTTTTTACCTGTTGCACATCAGTTACCTGATGCAGCTATTGCTATAGCAGAGGTCGCACTAAATGCATGTCACCGTGTGACATGGAAGCTGATTCCATTTTAATATTGCATACAAATTCCCTCTGTTCTTTGATTGTATTTTTAATAAAAGACTGAGAGATCATTAAATATGGCCATTATAGCATTGCTAAAACAATGGTGACTTTTAAGACTTTTGCACAGCACTGTACATGTACAACATTTAGCAGATGCTCTTATCCAGAGTAACTCACAAGTGATACTGTGTTACAGTTTGTACAGTTGTAGGGCCCCTTGAGAACCTGCAACTGTAACTGGGAAGTCTGGGATATGTAAAGTGGAAAATGTGAAGTTCCTTTGACATTTGGTCCACTGTGTTCATATGATGACATTCAGCAGCTGTTTGAGCTTCACTACATATTTTTTCATATATATATATATATATATATATATATATATACTCGAAAATATTCACTCCTTTTTTAATTTAACTTTCACATTTGGAATTAAACAAACATTTTTCTCTCTATTCCCTAAACATTAGCAGGGAATAACTTCAGAGGGGCAATTCACATCAGTCGACATGTGTTTGAAGAAGTGCTTTACTAAATTTGGCTTGAATTAACCATAAATTAAGCTCTGCCTCATAAGTTTCATCAAGACAATAGATCTGAGTTAATTACAGTCGGTCGTCTTTGGGGGTTTGGGGAATTTGATTAATAAAGCAAAGCACCCAGCTGCAGGTGCAGATCTGCATCTGCATTATTCAATGAACCAACCTTAGTCAGTCTTGAAAATGTGTATTTCCATGTTTGGAATATTATCAGAAGTAACAATAATAGTACATGTGACATAAAACGCAACCATTGCTGTGGGGTGGAGAATAGTTTTTTTCTGACTGGATTTTCATTATCTTATGTCTGTGGAGAAAATATATGGAAATTTTATTGATCTGTTGATGCCTTGTTTTCACTTTCTAGGCAGGAGCAATCATTTCAGATGTCGAAAGTCTATGATATATGAATTGCAATATTTAAACTGTTTTCATTTCTCCACATGCTCATGAAAAGCTGAAGGATCTGCCTTAGCTGAATAACCAGCAAGCCGGTATAACTCAATAAACAGAGTTTAAAGGACTTTAAAATATTATATTTAATATATAAATAATATCGATATTTATAAATCGCATACTTTCCCCATAACTGTCCGTACTGTTTGTGACATGTACGTCATAAACAACTCTGCAGCGCCAACTGGTAGCAACTAGTAATCCAAAATATTATAGAACTGATATTTAAAATGTCAGCACGCGCTTCACTTACCCTCCTGTAGACACGTCAGTAACATCATACCGTAAAATGCCAGGTATTTAGTAAAGATAAATGTACAACACAACAACACAACAACAACAACACTGGCCGTGAGTAGCTCAGTTTGCTGATAACATTAAATACCTTCTCATGAAGAGAACCCCTGGAGCAGTATTCACAAAAAACATCATGATAAGCCGAATTATAAGAAGTTATGAGGCTATGCAGAGAGAATCAGCTGGCATGATAGCGGGGTGTAATGATGGCGTGGTCAAATGTTAAAGATTCCTCTTTAGCTGTGCAGTTCCACACAAATGAAATCTGTCAAATCAATACGCTTTTATGACGGAGACAGAAAAATCATTACGCTAGCTCACGAGAGATAGGAATGTGTCAAACTACACACATCCATACAATTTAGCAGAAGCATTCATTCAAACAATCTGTCTAAATTAAGTCAACGAGTTCCAGGAAGGGCCTGCACTCAAAATCCAACATCTGTTTACATAAAGCAACCAAAATTCAACCTCTGTTACATAAAGCAACCAAAATCCAACCTCTGTTACATAAAGCAACCAAAATCCAACATCTGTTTACATAAAGCAACCAAAATCCAACCTCTGTTACATAAAGCAACCAAAATCCAACTTCTATTTATATAAAACACCCAAAAGCCAACCAATGTTTGCATAAAGCAACTGTCCAGAGCTTCGATACATCATTATTTATACATAAATAGCCACCATACAATATCGAAAGTAAGTGGGCACAGAACTTTAATACTTACCATTTTATTACTGCTGCATCTTTGGAATCAGTAAAGTGCCACAAAATTGCCAAATGACAGAGAATAGCAAACCAGTGGTGTGGCCATATCCATAAACTCAGTAAGGCCGCCCACTGGTGGACAGGTGCAGTCATGACATGAACATATCATACATTGATTAACAGTGACACTATGCTGTACTGCCTTCAGTCAGCCATTAAAATTCTGAAAATAACAGTATTTAGAAGATTTAAACATAAATGATTCATGGATTAATGATTATGATTAATTAATTGATACTTTGATTAATGGTATATATTTTAGATGTACTTTTTCAAGATTTGATCTGGCGTGTGCCTGGCCAGAGTTTCTGTGCTCAAACAGTTATCCCTGGGGAACACCTCGTATTTGCTTTCTGGCTGAGATGCCAGTCCATTGCACACTTGTACAAACATTGTATATGTAGTCTAAGACAAAACCCAGGTGATGTTTATGCCTGTGTAAGTAGTTGTGTGTTTGTGTATGTGTGTATGTCTGTGTGTGTGTGTGTGTGCCTGTGAGTGTTTAAGTGTTCTCTATATTGTTGTTATAGATTATGAGTTTTGGCCTAAATGTCAAGGCTTACATACTTCAGTGAATCCTAGCATACAGTGACCTTTAGAAAATCAGAGAAAACACACACACAAGTTCTGAGTGGAAGAGAGGTGTGATTGAGCAGGGCAGCTGCTCTCAGGTAGTGCACTCTGTGTGTGTGTGTGTGTGTGTGTGTGTGTGTGTGTGTGTGTGTGTGTGTGTGTGTGTGTGTGTGTGTGT